>CAJUYI010000391.1:61200-71654 GCA_910591695.1 Galerucella pusilla
CAGCACTTCAAGGAGAATTGAAAATTACGAAAACATATAGAGTGATCCATTTGAAGAATAGTAACTTTGATACTTTATTGGTATATTCCAAAATATTTTCAAATTATAGTTTAAGTTGGAGTTAAATTTGTGGTATAAAAAGATTTTTCACAAAATTCATATTTTCTTCGATATTTGTCCGGTCCCGGACTTTTGCCTAACTCTGCATAAGGGATTAATTATTTCCATCATTGGCAAACGATAAAATTTATAGAATGTATCAATTTGTTTGTAAAAATTCTATATCATAAGCGTATCATAATCTTTTTCGATCGGGTTAATTTATTTTTAGAAAAGTGCGTGGTTGAAGCAAGTTATAATTCAGTTACATTTTGAAACAGATACTTGTACCCCTATTTGTTTTGTTATGCATTGAGGCAGCAAATGGAAAAACTATGTAAGGGAGTGGAATAAAAATATTTCAAAATCCTGCAAAGATTTTTTTTGTATTCGTATAATATGGTTTTACAGTGAGAAGTTTGTTTCCAGAGAAAATAAGTATAAGGGAAACTCAAGAGTTTCGTATATTCGTCAAGAAAATACCACAAGAGTAGTTGTTTGTGTTTCAAATCAATTCAACGCTATCGCTTATATAGAGTAAGATCCCAGAGCGATAAGACATAACTTACTTCCAAATAGATGAAATGTTGAGTTCTCAGTAGCATCTCGTGTACTTTGAACACCTGTGTGTTTGTGGAGCTATCCTAAGGGCACCTGGGCAGGTATCAGGTGAGAAAGATAACTGAAAACAAGAGTTAATTTACTTAAATTTAAATGTCTGATTTTTATATATGCTTTGTAGAATAATATTCTAGAGTAGTATCATAAGTGTCAGACACTTTCCATGGACCAAAACTTTTGTCAGACGCTTTAAAGCTCCACAAACTCCGTATAGTATTCAGTATAGTTCGAATCTGTTGAAGCACATATCACTTATTGATAGTTGCCTTGATAACATATTTGAAAGTCAGACATGTGAAAGGAAATAAAGTTTATTTATTTTTTTGCAGCTTTAAGGCGTCTGACAAAAGTTTTGACCCATGGAAAGTGTCTGACACTTATGATACTACTTTGAGTACTTTGAAATATTATTCTACAAAACATGCATAAAAATCAGACATTTAAATTGAAGTAAAGTAACTCTTATTTTTAATTATCTTTCTCACCTGATACCTGCCCAGGTGCCCTTAGGATAGCTCCACAAACACAAAGGTATTCAAAGCACACGAAATGCTACTGAGAACCTTAAATTCCATCTATTTGAAAACAATTTATGTGTTATCACTTTGGGATCTTGGACTAATAATTTTGGGAGCTATTACCAGAATTTTTGAACTCGTCAACTAGACTGTCTGTTGTCTTTTAAAAGATTTTTATTGAAGGTTTATTTTCGAATAATCATTTATTGAGTTCACCTTTTAAATAATTACACAAAAACCCTGTGACAACTGAGTTACAATTATGCAGCTGTTTGTTTTTAAAATTGTCGTTGTTATTCCATTTTGTACATGAATGTTTAAACATGAGTGTTTTTTTAATATTTATCATTTTCTGATCATGTATTTGCAGCTCTTTCAATTGAAAAAGTTTATAAAGCAACATATTTCGTATGAATACACTTATTTCCCCTGGAATCGTTTTAAATATGTTTGTATTATGTAACGTATACTCTAAGAGAAACAACAATATTTGAAGCAATAAAGAAAAAGCTTGGAAGTGAATTTTCTATGAGAATTATCTGGTATTTTTCAAAATTATTTTATGGAAATGCTCGAAAGTCACTGTTAAATTTTAATTAACTACAATACAAACAAAAACAATAGTTCCTATAAACAAGATGAAATGAAACAATGAAATTTGCTTAAATCTTCATTATATTTGAACCTATGTCCAACTCAAACTTGTGACGCGTCTCGCTAACACAGTAGGTTTTTTTAAACGAATTCACAAGTTTAAGTTGAACATAGGTTCAAATATAATGAATATTAATGGCGAATTCGACTGGCGACATTAGTTTCCACTAAGCAGCATTGAAAGTAGGTACACTCTCTCGATGCTAGCTGTTCCACTGACAAAGTTCTGCACTGGTCTTGAAATTATTTAGTGCGGCCCAGCTGAGAATTTGGCAGACTTGCACATGGTGCAAATTTAAGAATTGAGCTAGTATAGTTCTAGAAGAACAATCCTTGTCGAATCAACGTCGGTTTGAGCACTGGAATGGTGCGTGGTTCGCATTTCTTCAGCTCAGCTTGGTAATTCCTGATAACACCAGATCCGAGCTGGAGCAGCTTTTACATGGCACTGAGAAAATGCGAGTTGAACTGGATCGTACCCCCAGTCGAATTCGCCATATAGTGTTTTATTTCATCATTTCAGTATGGATCTCCATCAAGTAAAAGCCTAATCGATTCAAGTTCCTATAAATATTATATTTAAACAAAATAACAATGTTTTTCAAGCCATCTGGCGCACAGCGCTCATAAAATACACAGTAACAAGTCAGATTAACTGATTTATTTCAATAATGGTATATTGCACTTCTTTTTGATATTTAGCGTTGATTGAACTAATTAATTTAGAATCAATATTTGTTGTTTTTTCGCGTGAACAGAATAATTATTATCATTATTCATATGAGTTAGCTGCTTTTTATTATTAGTTATTATTTCTTTATTATGGTAGAATTGCAAGAAATAGTCTTATGTAAGATATTTGTGCTGTTACTAGTAAAAGTCTGCTTTTTAAATAATTTTGGATTAAAATGTTTCTACCTGGAAATATATGCTTGTAACTTGTAAAGTGCACCTTAATGGGTACTGCAGTAAGAAATGTCAAATTGTAATAAATAAAGACTTAGACTTAGGATTTATAAGAAAATTAGGGTAATTAGAGAAATCTTTGGATTAAAAAGTTGAGAGAGAAAATACTGAAAATAGTGGATAACATACAAATTTATTGTGGTCTAGCAATCAAGGGACAAGTAGGAAAGGAATAAAAACGACTTTTTTCCACAATTTAAGCAAATTATAAACAATAAATTCTGCGGTAAAGAGAAGTGTGCTAAAAAAATCACTTAGAAAAAAAAGATCTTATTTAGCACCAAGTTGTGGCAATTTGTAACAGCCTAGAGTTTCTGTCAGCACACCGAAAAAATGTTTTCCTTCGAGATAAATAATGGCTTATGCCCATTTTGTATTGTAAGTAAAACAAGTCAAATAATTTAAATACAAAGAAGAACATTCTACGAAAGGGGAACACAAGATTCTGAAATGAATGAAGTAATTGCGAAAATAATTGAAATATAGTATAAACCCTCTTCACGTTAAGGTGGAAGCGAGAATGGTTGCATATAGGTTGGAATGAAATAGAAATTGACACGGAGGAACCAATACCCACAATCATTCCAAAATAACGAACTTGCTCTTGAATGAGTCATAATAGTGTGTGACAATACATGAAAGGCAAATTCTGGGCGGAGGCAAAAACCTGAACAAGAGAAAGAAGAGCAACGAAAAATAAACTTTTAAGGTTCAAGAATATTATAAGTTGACAGCAGATTATATGGTAAGAATTCAGCTGCCCTAAATTTTAAGTTAAGAGCTCAGCAATGTCCCACAATCCTTCATAGGGAGCAAGATAACACAGAAATCGTGAAAGTTTAAGCTCTTGCGATAAGATGCATTCAAGAAAACGAAAAATTCATTCTAAATCCTTTGAGCCGATGGTAAGATCTTTGAAATATCTCATTTTGTAATATGTATGTAAAATCACAGCTAGAATGAGCATTTGATTGGACAGTTACTGCTATAAATTTGTACATGTCAATGGTATCTTTATAGAAAATTGCAACGTTGCAATAGCGACACTGCTCAGAAAGAAAATTTCATATGATGCCGGAAAATATGAAAATCGTTTAAGATGTACCCTTCCGATAGGAAGCATATAATAAAAAAGAAAATTTGCTTCATTGTCGTAATCTGAAATCTAATGATACAAAAGGAGAATGGGAGAAGCAAGTTTTGAAATGTGCTTTCAAAGTTTTGCATTTTTGCATTGTACCAGTAACAGAAAGCAATTTTTAAAATATTTTAACAACACTACTGTGGATTATAATTATTGAACATAAAAAAAATTCTATAATTTCACGTGATGGTGTTGATTTCATCATGGATACACATTATCCGATAAAAATCAACTGAGTAATATATAAGTATCCATCTTCTGAAAAGATGTAATATTTTATGAGCGCTGAAAGCATTTTGTAAGTATGTCACAGAATTGATGCTGGTAAAGGATAAGCTACAGTTTTTGAATTTTTCAAGCCTATCATGGAGGAAAGAGATAAAAATATCGTGATTTTTATGTTAAATAAATGAGCCGACAATCTGGATTGCAGTGCCTTTATGTTCACTCATAAAATTCACCTGAAGAAAACTACCTGCTGCATAAACTTAAAATTCACTGTTTTCCTATAAACATCCATCCCACTGCTCGTAATTCACTCTGTATAAAGGTAAATTGCACTGTATAGCTTGGCGAGAAAAGAAAAATAGGTTGAATACGGAAAACCGGAGGAAATATATATGTTACGGTTAAATTATTTACTTAGCTAGTATATAAACTAGTTGGATAGTATACAAACTATCCAACTGCCTGGTTATTTTGATGAAAAATAATATTTTCACTAAAATAGCTACGAGTAATGGCTGGTTTGTATAACTATCCATCTAGTTTATAGACTATACAAAATTTATCGCTAAAACTCAAACCACAAGGAAATTACACAAATTAGCTAGCATTTTTGGCTAGTTTGTAAACTATCCACATTAGTTGTATAAAGTGTGAACCTGATATTGGTAGTAATACATAATAACCAACGAGTTGGTTATTATGTATTACTCCCAATATCAGGTTCACACTTTATCCAACTCCATAATAACCATAATAACCAACGAGTTGGTTATTATGTATTACTCAACAAACCAATCAATTCACTTGGGTTTATTTAGTTTAGGATAGTAAAATCCTTAGTCAAAACTGCTTTCTTTATTGGTACAATGTGCGATTGTTACAGGTACCTATTATTACTTTAGAAAAAGTAAAAGAAATATAACTAAGAATACCAGGTGACAAAATATTAACAATAAAATATGTCAGGACAATAAAACCACCAAACAGAGAACAGTATTATTTGTTGAAGCAAGTTGCACTGTTGTGGCACTTACTATTACGTTTGGCAGGGTCTCTCTCTCGCCCTCGAACCTGAAATATCATTCACCAAATAAAATAATCGGCTGAATTTGTTTGGTTAATAGCTGAATAGGTGTGAGCCACAATAGACTCTTGTGAGTCGCAGTGGAGGGCCTTATAGACCCACTCACCACAAACCTAACCTAACCTAACCTAACCTAACCTAACCTAACCTACTATTACACGTATATCCAGACGCAAGACATTCACACTTTTTATTCGCACAACTCTTCTTGCAGTGACATCGCACATATCCTTGGGTTGAACCCAATACTGAAAATTTTCCTGCAGCGCTTCGTAATGTTATTTCGGTGTCCGTCTTGACATTTTCCAACTTTAAAAATTGTTGCTTACATATTTCAAATTCGTTGCGGAAATAGAGCTGTTCAAGGACACCGTGAACAGTTCCAATTCGGTAAAATTCATCTTCTACACTCATTATGACGCCCAATATATTTCTATGATCTGACCGACTTCGATCTACATCTGGAATGGGTACTCTCACGGACATGCCGAGAGTTCCTGGTTTAAATTTTTTCCGAGAAGTTTGTAGCATTTTTTGTGCTTGCCTTTTTAGACTTTCCTGGCATGAATCCCTCATCGCTTTAATGTTGTTTTTATTCTGTCAATTGTAACATACGTTTTCCTCAGAACATAATAAGCATTTTTGTGGTAATGATTCTTTGAGAGCATTTTCTGTTGTTTCAGTAGAGAGCAATGCCATTGCTTGATCTTTACATAAAACTAATGTTTTATTGTTAACTTCGACCAAAACTGGGGTTTCGCGTTGGTTGGTTTACATACTAGCCAACTTGTTAGTTATTATGTATTAATACCAATATCAGGTTCACCCTTTATCCAACTAATGTGGATAGTTCACAAACTAGCCAAAAATGCTAGCTAATTTCCTTGTGGTTTTAGTTTTATCGATACATTTTGTATAGTTTATAAACTAGCTGGATAGTATAAAAACCAGCTATTTTAGTGAAAATATGATTTTTTATCAAAATAACCAGGCAGTTGGATAGTTTGTATACTATCCAACTAGTTTATATACTAGCCAAGTAAATACTTCAACCGTAACATAAATGAAGAGATTAAAGATTGAGATAAGGAGGAAATGGAGGAAATAATATTTTTTTTAGTCCATGTAATAACTGTAAAGATTAATTATCGCTACTTTCTCTCACTCAATTCAATTGGAGAAATATTATAAATTATACAAGTTTTTGATAACGGAAACCTGGATTTATAGAAAAAGTTTCCACTTGATTATTAACACATTTTGCTTAGATGTGTTAATAATTAAAACACAAAGGCCTGCGTGGCTTGGAGTCATGAAAACCACCCTACAAAGACGATAGAGGTTTGATTGAACTAACCACCCCTTCAAAATTGTATACAAGGCAAGGCCAGAACTGTTATGCACATGAGCCAAACGCTTACTGCTTATTACTGGAGGCATATTGAGGGGTCAAAAGCAGATCTAGTCATGGGAAAAAACAACGAGATTGAGCATTACAAACAACTCAGAACATCCATACCGGAAAGGGAAGACTGGAATAGAAATGTACCCATACAAGTGGAACCAGCTCAAAAACGTTGGAGAGTATAGAAGCCAAGGTGGTAGGTATGAAACAAGGGATAACCTCTCCAGTCATTGAAAAAAGATTTCTTTACGAATAGTCAGGCAGCGCCAAAGGAACCTGATCCTAAACTAGTATGATATTGTGTGCTCTGGAGAAGAGCGATATGAAAGATCCAGTCTCAACGCTGGAGAACTTCATTTAAAGAGTCGAGCTGAAAGTGATTCAGATATAGAGGAAAACAATGGGCCTGAAATGTAATATAACCTGGTCTTATCTAATATTCTATGTCACGTGTTTCAATATTATACAGGGTTGGGATAAAGTATAGGACCAAGTAAATATCTTCCAAACGAAAAGAACGATATTGATGGAAATTTGCAGGTAAGTGCTATGGAACAAAATGCATCTGATGTACATTTTTAGGTTAATAATCTACTTCCGGAATAACCGGGAATGCCATCATGTTCTTCAATTTAAATGGGACTCCCCTCATATTTTTACTGATTTTGAAAGAGCTTGTTATTTTGAATTCATACATACCAAGCTTAGTGTAAAAAAATTTGTTAAAACGAGGAATATAGCACTTTAATCAACCTCCTTTGAGTATTTTGCATAAGAGCAAAAAACTATTTAGATAAACTAATTGATGTTGTTTGTATGCATAGTGATAAATAAACGAGTACTGTTCAGTACGTCTTTTGTTCTCCAAGTGACAGAAATGAATTTTACAATTTAGAATAGTTCAATTGGGTGAAAAAGAGCGTATTGAAATTTTAATGATGATCGGTTATGGGGATCGTGTTAGAACTCATGGGCTACGTTCATAAACTTACTCGGAGTAAGGATAGTTTACTCCAAAGCGTTCTAGAGTATGCTTTTATAAACGTTTAGAAACCTACCCGGAGTAAACTCCGCTTTTTAATGGAGTATTATATACTCTGATAGTTATGACAGTTTGGCTTATACAGTTGCTCTGTTCAGATTACTGCTGGTCATTTTTATTGATAAATTGATATTATTTGATTTTGATACAGTCATATATCTATTAACAGATATATACAGTTGATTGCATTGCATATCAATAATGGACTACTCTGTGCTATCAATTGGAAAGGATACCATTATTCTTAAAAATAAGGTATCTACCTAATGCCTACCTATGCTGTAATATAATACTTTGAAGTTTATTATTCAACATGAGTTCCTAACATTGTGTTATGATATTAGTATTATTGATATTCAACTCATCCATGGTTTAATCAATGTCCATGGTTAATTAATTTCTATTTTCGAAATGAAAAATATAACCCCAAATTCATATACACAACACAATGACATTTGATTTAACTCCGGCCGGTATAGCCTCTGAACGGTTACTCCGAGTAACCAACAAACATACTTTTCTAATCACGTGATCATACTCTTCTCTACTCACTGGAGTAAGTTTATGAACGTAGCCATGGAGAAGTGTCTGACAATACAAGTATCATCCGTATAAGGTACAGTCGGTTCAAGAATTGTCAGACGATGATTTTGACCGACGGCTGGAGTTTTGCGAACGACTAATGGACATCTGTAATGTCGACGAAAATTTTATTCCTAACATAGTTTTCTCCGATGAGGCAAGTTTTTGTTTAAAGGGAACAGTTAATCGCCATAACTCAAGGTATTGGTCAAATGAGAATCCTCATTGGATTCATGAAGCACATACCCAGCATCCACAGAAGTTAAATGTTTGGATGGGACATGTCGAAAATAGGTTTATAGGCTCATTTCTAATGGACGGAAACTTGAATGCTGACAAGTATTTGGATATACTGAATAACGAAGTTATTTCTGCACTTCAACAGAATCGGCAATTACCCCAAAATGTTTGGTTTCAACAAGATGGAGCACCTCCCCACTATGATAGACGGGTTAGGGATTTTCTGGATGCGAATTTTCCAAATCGATGGACTGGACGTAGAGGATTCATAGAGTGGCCTGCTCGTTCTCCGGATCCTAGTCCGTTAGATTTTTTTCTCTGGGAATAACTAAAATCACGTGTTTACATTAGACGACCAAGAAATTTACAGGAATTGAAACAAAGAATTATTGATGAATGTGAACTAATACGTGGATAGGTCTTGGAAAGAGTGACTCAAGAATTTGTTTATAGGATGGCATATTGTTAGCAAGTAAACGGCGAGCATTTTGAACATTTGAAGTAATTTTGTTTCTCTTTATTTTAAAATAATGAAATGTACACCTATTGACAACTAACAGTGAGTTATTCCACGTTTTTACAAATGTTTTTACACTAAACTCAGCATGTATGAATTCAAAATAACAAGCTCTTTAAAAATCTGTAAAAATATATTGGGTGTCCCATTTAAATTAAAGAGGTTGATGGCACAAGTATATTATTGAGAAAAAAATGTACATCAGATGCATTTTGTTCCATTGCACTTACCTTCAAACTTTTATAAATATCGTTCTCTTCGTTTAAAAGATATTTACTTCGTTCCATACTTTATCCCAACCCCGTATACATTTAAATGAAATATATTCGGCCTTACAGAGCTTCATAGTGTGTCCGAAATAAAAACACTTTATCAACTCCAAATACTAATTTTGATGAACTAAATTATATCTAAAAATGAATATCGGTAGGATTTATGTTAAAGTAGCATTCTAACTACTGGTGGTCAGTTTGGTTGCAACTGGCTGCATAAGGACTACACCAACTGCTGCGATGGAAGTGATCCTTGGTCTTCGGCCTCTTCAACATGTGATTGAGGCTGAGGCGGGGAGTGCTTTCCTGCGCATGAAGCGTCTGGGATACGTGCGAAGAGGGGAAGAGTGCAGACACGTCAAGAGGCTCCGGCTCCTGGAAGATATTCCAGTTTTGGCTCGAGCGTCTGACGAATGCTTGCGCAAGTACTACTTCGCAACCCCATACAGGGCTATGATCCGGGACAGAGAATCCTGGGATAAAGAGAAGAATACACAGCCTCATGGGACTGTCTGGTTCACAGATGGCTCATGCTCTGGTGACAGAGCCGGGGCTGGAATTTACTCTAGGATCCCAAGGACACAAATCTGTATACCATTGGGTGATGGTGTATCTGCATATCAGGCCGAGATATACGCTATCTTGGAATGTGCGCGGATAAACCTAGACAGAGGTTATGTGGATCGACGCATAACCATATACACCGACAGTCAGGCAGCAATTAAAGCCCTGAGTGGATATACCATCAACTCGGGACTTGCTGACGAATGTCGAGAACGACTTGCTGATCTTGCAAGTCAGAACGCAGTGCGGCTAGAATGGATTCCGGCCCACTCTGGTTTTGAAGGCAACGAAATGGCGGATGCGCTGGCTGCGGAAGGGGCGGCAGCTCCTTTCTGCGGCCCGGGCCCGACCCTCGGCCTAACAAAACAAACGATACGCAAGAAGACGAGGAAGTGGCTGAGGAACCAACACCTCGCTCATTGGAATGCTCTGCAGGGTCCTAGACAATCCAAACTCCTACTGAAGGAATGGACTGATGGACACGCTGGGGCAGCTATTGAACTACCAAGGAGTAGGTT
>CAJUYI010000391.1:76654-97465 GCA_910591695.1 Galerucella pusilla
TGTGTAATCCAGGAAGGTACCATAAGAAATTACGTGATCTGTATATACAGAACGAGTGGAGCTTTGGACATATAGCTGCTATTTTTAAAAAAAGGACGTTGATCTACTAGATGCCATACTCCTACCAACACAATCAATCCAAAAATGGTATAAGCATGACAAAGATCTACCTGTACCATTATTTGACTTCAACAAACGTTTTATTCAATCAACAGAGAGTGGCTATGATCTGATATTAGGAACATAGGAATTTAAGCAAATCGAATAAAACTAGTGAAAATTATAATGAAGGACTCGACAGCAAAGGTGATAACCAGAGACGAGGATACAGGAGAATTTTGCCATTCTACGATGTGTCAGAACCCACAAACACAGGACATATTAACTTTAAACAGCCGCAACGTAACGTCCAGACTGGCAGAGGAATGTCAGAAAAAGCTAAATACTGGCAGTTACAATAAAGTAGGATTCGTGTATGTGCCAATAATACATTCAATAACTTAACAAAAAAAGGTAGCACAGAGAAGCATCAAGAGAAGACAAAATATATGCAAATTTCAAGGAAGACAAACAACTCCGCCACGATAAATACTGGTGATTATCCTTTTCCTACAATAAATCATTTCAGATACCTGGAAATAGTAATTGATAAGAAGGACAACAGAAGTATGGAGACAAATGCAAGAATAATAGCCGGAAACAACAGTACATTTTTTTACCCAGTAGGGAAAGCCTAATATTCCTAAACTATTGTGAAGAGACTTAATGGCACAGAGTCCAGGAATGTGCCTTTTCCTTTTTCCGCAAATCTTTCAAAATTCGACATATAAGTATTAATTAATTTTTTTTTAATCGCGAATAAATTCTATTCACAAATAAATGGTGCTTTGAAATTCGTCATAAAATTACTTGAAACGTATTAAGGTTGAATTGTTAAACTTGACGCATATAAATTTAATTGCTGGTGTTCTCGAAATTGAAATGATAAGTGATGATGAATTTTCCATATCTGGAACTCCTCCAGAGCTGGTTGAGGCAGGGAATACTGCTTCATTAGAATATTGCCTAAGAAATCAAGAGAAAAGTACGAATATGCACATAAATGTTTTACGGGCTATTGCAAGAGTACAAACACGAGATTATTGCAAAATATGTCAAATAGTTTGTATTTCTCGCTTTTCTGGGGCTGAGAAAATGCACCCGATATTTTGTATAGGTACGCGGTAATACGAAAATGTAAAGTGTAGAAATTACAAAAAAAGAATTTTATTATGAACTTTATAAACTTGTTTTGCATCTGAGCCCCCCATTTACAAGAAAAAATAACCAAAAAGGAGCTGAAAATTTTATTTTTATTTTTGTTAGTATAATAATTGATGAACTACTGGAAGCGTCGCCACTGTCATATAATTTGTCCGTTGTAGGTTGTAAGCCGAGTGGATTTATAATCTCCTAGGCTCATTTTAGTACATCTAAGTAATTGGCGACTAAGTACTGTAATATTACTGACTCCACCAGGAGCAATAAACGACTTAATTAAACCGTTTTTAATATATTTTATCACAATATTTGTTGTCTTAAGCATTCTATATAAATCCATTTGAAAAATTAGCGGATAAAAACCATTTTATTGGCCATTGATTATTAAGCTTAAAACAATACTCACTAAAAATATACAAAAAAAAATTATACCTTTTTAAGTATGAGTCATATATGTACAAGGAGCTTTCTAACACAAAATAATCAGTCAAAAACGCAAAAATTACACACGAAAAACACAAGCCTTGTATATATTAAAAGTTTTGTAACGTATAGAAAACCTCACATTTTTTTTTCTAATTTTTATAGCTTTCACTATAGATTCTTTAGCAGATTTCAATATTGGAAGCGGAAATCAATAGCAAAATACATGGAGAATAATTTAAAAAAATTTCAAATAATATCTTCCTTTTTCGAGAAACACTATCTACAGAGTGTAATAAGAAGATTAGTCATAAATCATACGATTCAATTTGTCCATTGAACATTACTTATCTATCTACCTATGTACAAAAAGTGTACATAAAAAATTACAGTGGGTATTGAAGTTGGATATTTATATCAATTTTTTTAGATAGCTTTTAAACTAATCAACATTCTCCCATCTTATGTTGACTGACACTACAAAAGAATTTGACTACTAAATTTTGGGTTCTAGACCATGCAGAATATTTTATAAGAATTGACTTTTTTTAGTAAAATTGTTCCAACCAAAATTTATAAACCAATGATAAAACAAAAAAATTTCAGAATAAATGGAGACGTTTAGGTTTTCACTACACTTTATGCTACAATTCTGTTGGGAGACTCTAAAGGGTGGTGACCCCTTCTGAAACCTATGAAGGCGAGAAAAAATAATTGCTTCCACTCAGGTTTTATTACCCTTCGTAATTTAAGACACCATCAGAGGTTTAGGAAAAACCTTGAAAAAATTGATTCAAATTTTCAACATAAACACCTTATAACTTCTTCTGTTACACTTTTGTTAATAAGTAAATTAAATTCAATCGTTTTACTTTTGATATTATAGAATATGGTTTATTACCAATACTTCCATTACACTTTGTATAATTTAATTTTAAATATGCTGAACTTCCATTCTTTTTGAAATTGTATCTCTTATATTGGAGCTTTATCCAAGCATTAACGTGCTATTTGATTTTCAAAGATATCTTCCCAATCAGCTTTCAGATATTCAAAGTTACAAAAATAGAGAATATTTGCATTTATAATAAATACACTCTATACTGAAAACTAATTTTAACTGAATGAATATATTAAATTTCAAAGTATTCACAGCAAAAAAAGAGATTTTTGAGAGAAACCGTATGGAACAAAACTATTTTAAAATAGCTATTTACATAAAATTGAATTTTTTCCTCACAACAATATATCAGAATGTAAGGGTAGTCAACGTGTTAATTATTGATAAAGCTCCTAAAAATATGAGCGATGACATGTTAATTATCGAAAGTATGTATTGGAAAATAAAAAATTGCGATTGTTATTGATAAATTAAGATGGACAAAATACAGCATTCAGTAGTTTGTTATAATAACTCAAAAACTATCAATATTCAATAAAGGAAATATCAGTTAAAAAATTCCGGAAATCTATCTTTGTCTCCATCTCCACGAGTCATTTTGAGTATGTGTGCACTTCGTCAAAAACAAACAGGTCACATTAAATAATTTTTTTAATATATTAATTGTTAATTCAAAAATTTGAGAAAATCATTATGTATTCTAAACACTTTAAAATTCTCAACGTTAATTTTTCAATAAATTATACAATTGTTAATTAATAAAATGTTTTTGAACTTCCTTGTTAATTGTGAACTAAAAAAAAATATTAAAATATATAATCGCCTCCCAAATATTTCGCGTCATCCATACATATGTACTTAACAGAATCACGTCATAAATAAAGGATATCATTACTTTGTTTATAATAAGTACTAAAATAAATAAGCAATATGGCAAATAGTCATTTATAGCTAATTTGAACGAATTTTGATCAACAAAGTGATGAAATCCTTTATTTATGTATATAGGAAGAGCTCCACGACGCGAAACGTTTTTAGACAATTATTTACTTAAAAACTTTTTAAGTTTACAATAAACTAGGAAGTCCAAGAATTTTCCCCAGCTGCAACCAATTTTTTAAATTGTTCAGAAAACACTATAGTTTTTTGAAATTTTCAAATTAAAAATTAATAGTAAAAAAAATTATTTAATGTGACCTGTTTGCTTTTGTCAAGACACACGCTTATCCAAAATGACTCGCGGAGACCTATCTACAAATTTCCATAAATATTAATAGTTTTTAAGTTATCAACAAACAACTGAATGCTATCTTCTGTTCATCTTAATTTGTTGATAACAATTGCAATTTTGTATGTACTGATACATACTTTGTATAAATTTTCCTATACGTCTTTCCGAATCGAATTAGCCATCGATCCTATTTCCAGGAGCTTTATATAGAATTAACACGTTTTTGAACCTGTTGACTAGCCTATGTGGTTAAAAGTGTTTGAACCGAAGATTGTTAACATTTTGTATCATTTTGATGTTTTAATATCAAAGCATCTGTTTCAAGAGGACGAAATGGTTTGGTCAATTAAGTTTTGATATTTACATTAGGTCGCTGAGAGTTTGGGAGGTTACACAAGAGAAGCGTTAGCATAGTGAATAAGATTATATTTAACGTTAATGTGATTTGAATACAAAATTGAACGTTAGCTGGTAACAGAAGCGAGGCTTCAACGTTTTGTTAATAACAGGTAACAAATTTAGGAGTTCTGATGACGAAAGTCTTGATATGTGATTTGTTAGATGAAATATCACAAACTCTATTTAAAAAATAATAAAATGTTTCAAGCCACTTTAGATCATAACAATACTACTTAAAATTCATCAACTCCTTCTGTCTAGTTCAGCCGTTACAGCCTCCGAATCCTTTATTAATTACAGCCATATCCCGGTAATAATTATGCCACTATTAAATGACTAAGTGGTTAGAGAGATCATGTTCATGACACTCTACACACAAAACTGACAGAATTATACCACATATTCTAGCCTAGCTCAGATTTGAAAAAAAAATCCTGTTATAATATGCGACGGAACATCAATTTCAATTTATTTGCATTAATTTAAAAAGACAAAATAAGCTTAGTAACTGAACAAGAGAAATCATTATACAGTCCATGGTGTCTGTAAAAAAACTGGTAAGCTGATATAGGGGTTGAAAATAATGATACATAAAATTTTCGTCTCACTACCTTCGGTAAGAAACCATGAGCTTCCTAAGTTAAAAATATGCCAACTATGATGGAGTATCAAGCTTAGAACAACTTTTGAATCGACAAGGTATCATCGTTCAACTGATATTGGTTATGAACTGTCGATAAACAGTGAACGAGTTTGGTACAACTTAATTTTGTGAGCTTGAAATATGTACAACTGACCCTAATTGAAGTGAGCTGAGATCTCAGTCAAAAATAACGCACCTGCCATCTAGAGGCTGTGACTGACACATACATTCCCTTATCACTAATGTACCTACAAATAAACTACCCATATATTCTTGGATTGTATGATTCTTATTGACTACCATCCATCAAACTTCAATACCTAATACACAGTTAAAAACATGACCCTACTTCTTGTTTTGCATTGAATAGTTTTTCACTGACTATTTCACTAGAGTAAATTGATAACTGACAAAATTTGGAGGTTTTGAAGTGGCAATTTTTTTTCTTGTCGCGGCAATAATTCAATAAATGAAATAGAGAATACAATTGAGCAAAGTATACCTCGAAATACAATGAAGACAAAAAAGTCTGCGTGGGAACAGTTTAGAATGTTTTTGTACGCACGTAATTATACGTTAGAAAAGGATACTTCTGAACAAGTTATAGCAAAAATTCTTGAAGATTATGGTTTTAACATGAAAAAAAGAGATGGAACTGATTATACTGAAGCTAGTGTGAAAACACTTTGAAATACGACTGCTCAAATGGTTCAGGAAAAATATTTTCTAGGATTTAACATCAAAATTGATCCATTTAAAGATATTACCCATAAATTTGCTAGATTGGCCAGGGATACAAAACGTAGAAAGCTTCAAGCTGAACATGAAACCAGAAAAAGAAGTTTTAACGCGTTTACCAAAGAAGAATTAATGGCAATGGTAGAAAGCTATTCTGAAGATAATCCTGATGGGTTACAAAAAAAGTTTTTTCATTTCAGTTCGTTCGAATTAGCATCGCGTGGAAATGAAGCTGCTAATTGTGATATTAATTACTTTAAAAAATAATATGATAATAAAGGTAATTTTACTGTCAGGGTAGAATATAATCCAATATTTTCCAAAACGACACAAGGAGGATCAAAAGCTTTATCTGGCAGTGAGTGGCTGGTAACAGTACATCCAAATTGGGAGAAAGGAATATGGTACAAAAATTCACCATTGGGAATTAATACAATTTCAAAGTGGACGTAAATATCGGCAGAATCAATTGGTATAGACACAAAAAAAAATGAAAATAACCAATCATTCACATAGAGCTTCTACATTATCTGCATTAGCAAAAGAAGGAGTTGGTGAACAAGAAGTAATTAAGCTTACAGGACATTCTTCTGCCCATTCTTTGAAACCATATTTACAATTAAATGAAGAACACAATTTCCAACTTATTGAGAACCTTCGAGAAAATAAAAATAAAGAAAAGGAATCCTCAGTTTCTA
Organism: Galerucella pusilla; assembly: GCA_910591695.1. Classification (NCBI taxonomy): domain Eukaryota; kingdom Metazoa; phylum Arthropoda; class Insecta; order Coleoptera; family Chrysomelidae; genus Galerucella; species Galerucella pusilla. The sequence continues at coordinate 82,948 of CAJUYI010000391.1, forward strand.
ACTTAAATTCATCACAGGTTATGATGCAAAACAATCCCCAAAATAATGCTACAACGTACAATTATAATAATTGTACTTTTTACATAAATAAGTAATTTTTTTTTTCATAATGTTATTATTTTTTTGGCTTTGTATAATTGAATTTTGCAATAAATGAAACGTTTAAACATATGATTTTTTAGTTTTTCTCTCGTGAAATAGTCATGTCAAATACCTTCAATTAAAAATTTTGTAAGGTAAAATTTTTCTCTTCTCGTATTCAAGTTTGTTGCTTTTAGGTAATTTTGTTCATGACATTTAATCCAAAACAAACTTTCATGACAATCGAAAAATTTTGCCGACAAAATTTTCACTCTCGTGGTATTATATATGAAAAAATGTATTATTTCAATTGCAGCTGTCGCTATATTTTTACAATTTTATGGACAAAGTTTCATGCTTCCAAAAAGGATGAATGATAGATAAAAAATCACAACAAAATATAAAAGAATTAAAATACTGACTATACTAACAATACAAAACATTTGCCACTTTCAAATATATAGGTAGATGATTGAATATTTTTATGTCATCGAAGGTGATGGAATTTTTCACCAGATCAGAGGTGGGCAAAGTTGAGTAAATATCCACTGCGAAGGTGCGATTTGAAAAAAGATTAGTACGTTGTTAAATCATTAGAAGAATTAAGCTGTTTAGACATATGATTTAATAGCAAAACAAGCAGAGGTAATTCTCAAATATTAAACTATATATTTTGGATAGTTTGATTATATTTTTAATACATTTTTGGAATTTCCGAGCAATTGTTTCAATAATTTAATAATTTACAGCTTATATACAATGTTCCTTGGAATATGTATTCTCAACAAATCACTATTTTATCTGTCTCTTACTTCGGCACCATTGGTTATAGTATATGGATTTTTTTTTGTGGCATACATTTTGATCAGTCTATATGAATACATAAAGCTGCTTGATTTTGAGTCTCTCTTTCATGTTTACCTCATTTACACTTTCAACACATCGACAGAACGCAGTTTTCTCCACATCCTTTCACAATAGATCACATAAAAAGCATTAACCTCTGGTATTCTCAACAGAACCGCATATAACAATGTGCCTCTTATGTAAATTTGAATCTATTTCCACCTGACAACAATAGACCGCCCGTTTTTTTTCCTTTTTTCCACAACCATTATTTTTCAAAGTAGTCTGAATTTTCCTGTTGAAAGCAAGCTATGCTTTACATTCATTGTCAATTCAAGTTTAAAAACCGTCTCATCATTATTTGTACTAAAAAAAAGGGTTTAACTATCAGCTCTGAATAAAATTCAAAACTGTATACCCATACACTCATGTCGACTTTATACCTAGTACTGTTATAATGATTCCAAAAGATTGCTAGTGAGCGAGACAAGGAAATTGCAAAGGATGTTAAGCAAGCTTAGTTCTCCGAAATAGGATTTATTGAAGATTATATAGTGTGTAAATCCTATTAAAACTGATATGAAGGCATAAAACAATGCGATAGGAAGGCCGTAACACCTTGAAAACAGCACAGATGGTAGCAAACACACATATACCTAAACTGATATGGAACACTTTAGAGATTTATGATTACGTTTTTGTTTTGTTCCCACCCATAAAATTCTAAAAGAAAATAAACTATTTATTCATAAATCTATGAAACGCTTCAAAAAATCCATGGAAGTATTTATTCATATCAATATTTCTCCACCTCAAAAACAAGAAAGAGGACGCGAGAAATGAGTTAGGAATGAAAAGTTGGATAACGTAGCAAGAGATAACGATGACGGTGACAAGAATTATGATAACATTGCTATGGATGGAAAAATTTGTATCTGTAATGTTTGGAGATTGAGCTGAGACCTACATTTTTAAGGAAGAGCTGGTTTTTTTCCACCTCTCTTATTCTTTATAAGCATGTTATTTTGGTAAACAGTTTTTAGTGAGAATTCCCATAAAAACAAACAAGTTTTCGCTATTTCCTTGGTTTAGTTGCAGTATCGTTTTCTGGTGAGTGTCTCATTGAATTAATCGCCTAATTTTTTAATAGTTAATCAGCTAATTTCAGAAAATCATTTGAAATATTTGTTGTTTGTTAAATTTCATTATTAAATTTCCACGTTACAAAACTTTATTGTTTCCAGAGTCGTCCAGACTTTGAGAAATTTCTCATTAAAGTTAAGATAATTTTGGAACAGTTCACATATTATGTTTCACTATTAATACTTAGCCTCATTATACCAGACAGTTCTAAAAAGAATTAGAACATTCACGTGGAGACGGGGGGTAGCCCATAACATTTTAAATATTGATGTGAAGAATGGGCCTTGTCAATAATTTTTTTCTTTGCTTCAATTGAAAGTATTTCATAAAAAAACTCCCGTATTTTGTTATTTCAATGTTGAAGAAGGATTTCTATGGAAAATGAAATATCAAAAGTATGAAAAGCAAGCGCGTGCTTTGAACGTGAAGACTCGCACCCCTCCTTAGTGACGTCAATTAGCCTACGATTTTTTGGCCTCCGCATTTGTCCAACACAGGCTTGTTCACTTTGATGCAATTCTGAGAAATGCTGCTAATACAGGGTGTTTCATTGGGAAAGGGCCTCATTTTAACTGTAGATGAGGACCTATATTTAATGTTTCTTCTGCACTTCTATAACCGAGATAAATGTACCCTATTTCTTTCGAACCTCATAACTTCCGAGTTACCCTGTATATTATTTTGAAATTTGGTACACGTGGTAACCATTATCTAGAAACCCCATTAAAAGCATCTCCAAAAAGATAATGCAGGTCCGGCTTGACCTAAAATTTCAAAACTCGTCTTTCTTAAAAAGAACACCCTCTACTTATATAGTTTTTTTAATTGCTCTTTATAATTGGAAAGAGTATAAAAAATCGAATATACTATTTCCTTTTCATTTTTCCGCAGACCATTTTACTACCAAAAATTTGCCGTCAAAGTAATAATTTATGCACGTTTTGGTGGATAACAATGGTATCGGTGAGGTTTTTTTTTATTTTTTAGCTTGACATGAAATCTATTTAATGCATCTAGAGAAGCATCCTGGGAACTCAATTGAGTTTGTATGCTTACGAGTACAGACCACTGAAAATGTAATTAAAGGGCCGTACTTAGAAATACTCGAACACCCTGTATAAGAATCTGTAGCTGGAAACTATATGCACTTCCACATTTAGAATAACAAAAGTAAATGTATACTTCAATACACGGAGATTTTTATCAATTTTATCATATGACCTGAAAAGAAAACAAGAAATTCTAACAACATTGTCCAAACGAAGCAAGTCTAGCCTAAAAAATTGCAATATAAATTTATTTCTCGTATTTTACTCTTGTTATTCTAAATGTAGAAGTCCATAGTTTCCAGATACATATCCTTATAGAGGGTGTTCGAAATATTCGAAACATATTGAATGAGTATTTCTAAGTACGGCCCTGTAATCACATTTTTTACTGGTCTGTACTCGTAAGCATACAAACTCAATTGAGTTTCCAGGATGCTTCTTTAGATGCATTAAATAGATTTCATTTCAAGCTAAAAAATAAAAAAAACCTCTCCGATACCATTGTTCACCCCCAAAACGTGCATAAATTATTACTTTGACGACAAATTTTTGGTAGTATAATTGTCTGCGGAAAAATTAAAAGAAAATAGTAGATTCGATTTTTTATACTCTTTCCAATTACCTATAAAAACCAATTTTTGGAGATGCTTTTCATGGAGTTTCTAGGTAATGATTATCACGTGTACTGAATTTCAAAATAATATACAGGTTAACTAGAAAGTTATGAGGTTCTTAAGAAATAGGATAAATTTATAAAACACGGTTATGAAGTGCAGGACACATTAAATATATAGCTTTTTGGAAGCACCAAAGTGATCTCCATCTACAGTTAAAGTTAGGCCCTTTCCCAATTAAACACCCTGTATAATTCTTAAGGCTACTTGACGTCACTTGCCTCAAGGTTATCATAATATTTGAACTTTTTCAACAAGCTCTTTGACATTTATATTTGAAACAAAGCTGAACATTGTGAAAAATTATTAGTAATGAACATATTTGTTTTTAGATTGAAGCATCTACTGAAAAGGGACATCCAAGCTTTATTGAAATCCAATTTTCATCGCCTCAACATACATGTAAATCAAATGCCGGGTTTTCTTTTGAGAAAAAAATTTTCCGATTGCCTGCCTTCCAATAATTCTAGGTTATTGAGTATTTAAACAATAGGTTTATGTTTTTGATGGTCTTTATATTATAGAGAAATAAATTAAAATATTATGTCTTGCAATGTCTGATAACAATCTGTTGTTTCTGTTGTTTTGTGCACTATCATGACATTCCGTGGTATTTGTCTGCTTATGCCGAGTTCTGGGAGAAGTATTCGAATTTGAACCTACTCAATAATATCACTAATCTTGGGAAAGACATCTATAAAGTTCTTTCCAATCAATCTAAATATATCCACTCAGTTTTTGATCTTATATAACTTTATAGTTTTTGCCCCAATGTTGATGTTTTCTGGAAAAATCAGAAGGAAAGATTTCTCAAATTTATCAATTTATCAATTATTTAACCAGATTTTCGAATAATGCTAAATTTATAGATACAAACTTGTTCACTTGAATATCTCGATTAGTTTCAAAGTTATGAATGGGAAAAATTAAGATTTTTTCTACGACCCCTATCGAAAGTCGTCTTTTGTGCCTTGAAAAGCAAATGCAAAGTTAATGTTTTCCGAGAGCTGTCATAATTTGACATTATTGGCGCTCTTAAGTAGAAACTAACTTTGGCGCACGCCTAACTTTATTTATAGATAAAAAATATCTAATAGTTATTTTAATATAAACCGTGGAATAAAATATCTTACTTGATTTTCTAATATATTAAAGCAAGCAACAGTATTTCAATGAGAAATGGGGAAATCTAAAAAATATCTGACATTAATGTTATAAGTGTTGCCTACACGCACATACATACATACGCAATCTGGAAACTGCTAAGTGCAAACAATGGCAATTAATTTTATTCTGGTGTGATCGTAGAGAAAATCTTGTGTGTATTTCGAGCAGAAAGTCCTTTGGTAGTCTCGACAGAATGCCGCGCTCCGCTGACTCCCGCGGCAACTTTCTGTTTTGACTGCCAAAGTACTACTTTCTGCTCTTGATACACAAATAGCTATTATTTATAATCAATATTGACATGCGAACGAAATAATGCAAAAGAATGTGATAATAAATGGAAGTTCTCTCAATAAAGTGTAGCAATCTTAATATCTTAACAACAGCAATTCTGTCTGATGGCACTAATAATTATAGTTCGTGATTATCAAGGATTATGGGAATAATGAAACAACAGTGCTTTTAAAAAAATCATAACCTGGAAACGAATCGAAATATCATAATAAATGAAAAAGCAATGCGTAGGAAATAAACCAAGCTTGCATATAAGATGATTTTAAATAAAATCTGAATACTATATTTCACTATAGGTTGTCTGAAAGCTACTAATTTCATCTTTCTTTATAAATGTTTATAGATTTCAGCCTTCAGAAATCTGATTAATGTATATGGGATGATTATCCTTTATTTTTTTCAAATCATCAACATTGGGCCAAAAATAAAAGTTATATATGTTACAGGGGAAGTCGATTGTTAGTAAGAGTTGACTCTTTCTAGGCAAATTTAACTCTTACTAAACACATCAGTAAAAGTTGATTTGAAATGAATGAACACTTTTTTTGTAGGAAGAGTTAACTATGACTGCTGTGATTTAGTAAAAGTTGATTAACCGGAAGATTAACTTGAATCACTTGATATGCGTGTTACAACGAATTGGATATTTTTCAAAAATGAGAAGGATGAATGCATTCAATACTTTATAACGCGCATATCAAGTTAATCAAGATAATATCCAATGATTATATTCCCTTTCCCTTCTTGAATAATTTAATGTTCATTACAAAGTATTGAATATCTTGAGGGAAAGGGTGAATCCAATGATTATATTCCCTTCCCCTTCTTGAATATATTAATGTTCATTACATTACAAAGTATTAGATATCTTTTAAGGGTAAGGAAAAGTGTAATGATTATGTTTCCTTCTCCTTTTTCTCACATTTACCAAAACGACATGGTCATTGTGAATTCAATGTACATTTCCCTTCTTTGAAATTGTAAATGTTAGTTGGATGCACATTACCCAAACGAGGAATCAAATGTGCACATTTTCGGAAAATGTGTACAGTGGACAGATCGAGACGTGAACGGTCAGAAGCACCGCCCACGAAATGCGCACGAAATTCGATAGTGTAAGACCTCAGAAATCATTCTTTAATGTTGCTTCGAGCGATAAACATCTTTGTACAGTGCCGAATTGGGTTGGTTAAGTGAGTGATGGAGTTTTAAAGTAAACTAAATAAACACATTCTTTTTTTTTTATTTCTTGGGAAATTAAACCACAATATTTTTAAATTCTTCATTTCAGTTAGGGATAAAAATTAATTTCTACTTATTTTTTATTGACAACGGTAGCTGGAACGCTACCGAAACGTTGAAATAAAGAATTTAAAAATATTGTGGTTTAATTTCCCAAGAAATTAAAATAGAATGAATAATATACCACAAGGAACATACAGAAGATAAATAAACACAGTTTGAACAGTCAAACACATGAAGTGTTCGCTAATGTATTTAAATATATGGAGGAAGAAAAATCTACAGGAGTGCTAAGAATATCTCTCGATAAGTTGTATGAACGAGCTATTGCTGCAACGGGTGTGTCTGAATCAAGTATTCGAAGAATTGTGAATAAAAAAAAGGAAATAGATGCTGGTTCCAAAGCTTCCTTCACATCTCCAAAAAAAACTAAAAAGGAGTAGAGTCCTATGACCATTTAAAATACGTATTTAGTACAAATAATTTAATGGTATTGCAAGTTTTAGACGAATGAATAAAAATTTTAGAATACACAATAAATCACAAATTAGTTCCAATAAGTAAATCTCTGCATTTACCCCTTAGTCCGCATCATCTAAGTCCGCATCATCGTATGTTTGCCTTTTTGTTTTCCGAATACTTTCTCTGTTTAACACTGACTGTGGCTTCGCGCATCTTGAAGTTTTCCCACCGTTCACGTCTCGATCTTTTTGCTGTACTTTGCCGCAATATCTACTTTTACCGTAAGATATCTATATTTATTATGAAATAAAGACAAATATACGTTCTGAGTTAGGGTAGGTTAATTTCCAGTCAAAGTCTACTTCCACTACCTCCAGACAGTGAAAGTATACTTTATCTAGATATAATCAACTCTGACTAGTAGATGTTGATCAAATTTCAATACTTTTAGGTTTATATAAACTTTTACTGAAAAGACCAGTAATAGTCGACTTTATCTAGGGAGAGTCAACTTTTACTGGAGGATCAACTTTCCCTCTAACATGTACAATCAAAATTTTATATTTTAAGGCGACTTTTTTTAATCGCAGCTACATTGTTCACAATCTTGTGAAGTAAATATTCCGCATATTCCTTCAAAATGCAAAACAAACTCTTTTAACCCCTAATCATCATCCTCCTTACACAATTCCACTTGATCACGTATCCAATTTTTGTTCAGTCCCCAATTAGAAACGAAAAATCTTCAGGCAGATTCTCTCCTTTCTATTCTCTCATAAAGGAATCGATACCACCCTATTATGGAACGTTTTTCTACTTTGATCAAAACAGTTTGTAGCTACAAACCCTCACCTCAGCTTATTATTGAAACGATGTACATAAACATTCAACTAATTAAACAATGTCATGTTAAAACATCCCTCTTGAGATCCCATCCATCATCCCGTTCCTTAATGAGACATCACGCCAGGTCGGAAAATTACTGTTTCGGTTTCGTAATTTCTGCTGGAACTTTTCATACCCGATACCCTTCTCGAAAATTAAAAAATTAAATTTGTCTGCGCAATAATTTTTGTGTTTCGGGCTACGCTTATAATTGGACGTTTTTATTGGTAGTATTCAACGTTTACTGTCATTTGGTAGAGGAAATTATTTATTTCCACCCACCAAAAACATAAACCTTCTAGTATAAAAGGACCAAAGGACCGCTAACTATCGAAAAGATGCCGCTAACTATCGAAAAGATCCCGCTAGCTATCGAAAATTTCCCTGTAGATCCGTAACTATAGTAACGAGTGTTAAAATTGCGCATTATTTGTCATTGTGACATATCCCAAAATTTAAAATTCGTTGAAATGTCGCGATTTGGACAAGATTCTTAAAGTTCTATTCAAGGAAAAGTGACCGCATGTAAACCCAAAAATATAATACTTTTATTTCTTCTACTCGAGAAATATTCTACCGAATTACACTCGTGCATCAAAATAAACCTGATAATTTTTCATTCAAACATGTTGTCAGTAAAAACTGCATTCGGTTATTTTCATATTTTGTTTTCGCCAAAATATGAAAACAAACCCATGCAGTTATTAGACAACATGCTTTCATAAAAAATTATCGGTTATTTTGATGCACTTGTGTAATAACTTCCGATAATAAACTCGAAACAAAAAATACCAAAATTATCTCTGGACGACTCTGAATTTATACAAGGCGTAAAAAATGGCTCGCGAACCTTGAAACCATCATAAGTCCAAGATCCTAGCTTCAATACGCAAGTCTGCACATCGTATGGAAAAAACTCAACGTCTATAGAACAAGATGATTTATAGACGGCAGGTGGTTGCCACACTACGAGGCCGTTGGAGTAAACCGTCGCCTTTGTCATCAGAGTAACCTCATAGTTGCCGTCCGCACTGGAACCAAAAATTTTCTTGATGCTTGATGTAAAAAATGTTTTTGCACCGCACTGTATTGATCGTATTAATTTTTTTACATGAAAGAAAACTACAATTTCGTCTATGTACAATATACATGTCAGATAATAACCAATGTATAGTTCTAACTGTGGATACGCAGGCAAAACTTCGATAATTTCACTAATCTACCAAGCAAATTCTATAAAAATGCAATTTAAAATATTTTCCCTTCCCCTTCTTGAAATATCAAAGATTTTCACATTCCAGAAGGGGAGATAATTTAACTCAGTAAATTAGTGGATTTTGTTTATTTAAAGTACCTGCTGTATACACATACCAACGTAATAACAAATAATTGTAAAATTTGGAACTACCTACCGATAACTTTTGTGGAATTTTGAGTGTAATATCTTGCAGTATAGTTTCTTCTTCAATGAAAGCTGTTTATGTTACAAATTAAAAAGATTATATCCCATTCTATGATTCCAATTTTCCTTCGTTTCATCATGATTGGGGATCCCCAATTATTGAAAGGATGGTATAAAGGTGTAGGTGTCGCATAGTTTCAATGTAATATTATCATGAATGAAGCATTTTTGGTTATAGATTCCCTTCAGCTTATTTTGACTGAAAATATGTTTACTTTTTAAAATCCTGCACGAAACTATGAACACAAAACTTTTGTCAACTAACAAAATAATCCATTATCGACAAAAAAGAATTGGCACCCCCTGTATATAGTCATTGAAAATTGCGTGTCATTCTATTTGGAATACAACGATAGCACATACTTGGTATTTTTTTCAATTAATAATAACAAAAGTATCAATATTTCATGAAGTATAATTTTCAAGTAAAACACCTCTGATGCAACTCAAAAAACGAACAAAAAATGACAGCAAGTGTTCAAAATTATTTCCTGCAGTATCCATGCAAGCTAGAAAACGTGTTAAAAGCTTTCTTGTGCAGACCGTCTGAATCGTAGCTGGTGTAATGCTACGACATGCTTCACGAATACGTTCTTTAAAATCATATAAATATAGATCATAAAATACTTCAATCTAGAAGCCTTAGGCATTGACCGATATTGATGTTCAGATATTGTGCAGCTTTTTCGCGCATACGACTGCAACTTCTAGACTTCTTATATGAAATGAAGTCTACAATTCTAGGTTGAAGTATTTTATGATTAAAATGATCTTAAAGAACGCATTCGTGAAGCATCTCGTAGCATTTTTCACCAACTACGATTCAGACGGGTCCTGCACAACACTTTTAACACGTTTTGCAGCTTGCAAGGATTCTGCAGGGATTCTGCAGCCACAGGGCTGTCAAATGTAAAACATTGGGAAGGTACGTTTACGCCATTTAATGCAGTTTTTTATTCATTAATTATATTGTCAAATTATTCCCAAAATTTTGGAAACAATCTCTCCTTGACCAAATTTACCTTATTCATGATAATATTGAAATCGTACATTTGGTAACTAGGTAGAACTTTATATTTCAAATCAAATTCTTTGATACTTTTTATACCTATCTTGAAAAGTACAAACACCAAATACACATATCTAAACATACAATGTGCAGCAAAAAGCGGAATTCAAAGAATCTGGTCACATACAATTGCAAAACAAAAATTGAACTAACCAAAAAAAAGTACAGATGTATTTTTCTTTCCAAGAACGTGATTTGCTGCTCAAATTTATTGGGAGATACTATGCATCATTGTATACCTTATGAATAACGAAAACAGGGCTGCCAAAATACCTCGGTCATTTTACAATGTACTAATATTTTATTCCAAAGAAGTTGTACCAAAGACTGCAATATAAAAATTATACAGGTTCACCAGAGCAAAAGTATTAAATGGGATAACGCCTCTTGGTACGTGGGATAAGAGATACCTAAGGCAACTGGTGGGTTATAAAATTTTCAGAAGATTGAAGTAAACGTGTCACTCTTGAATTATTTCGCAGTTTCTATTGCCTTTTCTTCAATTATTGGGAGGAATCTTCTTATTTTATACCTTGGAAAACAACTCTGATCCACACCAAAGCCGTCAGTTTTGTGGCATTTCCGGTTAACTCCAGTTACAGTGATTTTTTTCATAAAAATCTTTACCTATCTTTACCTATCGTAAAGAGAATTAGTGGGAAAACCAAACCCACCTTATGTTAAGCTCCAAACAAGAGACTAGTCAACCGGTAACATTAATATACCTGACCTTTCGCAAAAAAATATAAGGCTATCCTTACACGTACACATATATTACAAATTCTGTGCTCTCGTGGATTATTTGGGATGGGATTTTGGTCACTAATTTGTATCTACGCGTCCGTTATATAGCGGCGGGTCCGCTATTAAGATCGTCGTTTATACCCACATGCTCATTACAGCATTCCAGAGGTGTCAAAAAATAGAGGTCTTACTATAGTCACATACTTTTTAAGTTCACTCAAGCCGTTCAACCATTTTCCGCAGTGTGGGTTATTTTGACGGATTTCTCAATACGTAGTGATTATACTAGCATCATTAAAAAATCCAGCAGCAGCGATGTATTTTTCATGGAAATGTCAAAAGATGTCTCGTCTGTGTGAACTGTGTGGTGTGTGACTATAACTAAAAAGACGCGAGGGGTGGAGGAGACTTTTGACTAGCACTATATATTATTTGGAGCAAAAAAGCATTTCGTGCTCCTGCTAATTTGGCTGCATCACTTCCTACTTTGGCACTCAACTCCATAGCTGCAGTTCATTACATGATTGCAATTATCATAAAGTTCTATGAGTAATATTTTTGGAACTGAATTAGGAACTTTTTGTTGTCCATTGGTGTCCATTTATATAATATAATATCGAATATATCTGAAAATTAATCATATTTGAAATAAATCAAAGCTTATTTCGTTATACAACATTAACTAAACACAGCCCATCACAGGTGAATTATCAATTTGCTTTATCTTTTCAATTAAAAGGACAACGTTGAACAAAGCAAACTATATTATTCCAAATCGCTGTATACCAGCCCCAATAATTACTTTCAGTTTCAATTCACGCCCCGAGCTTCTGTCCTTTCCCGAATTATACAACATCGATTTTCTGGGTGTGAGTGTATGTGTATGTGTGTAAAAAATCTTCTACATCATTCCAACATTTCCTTTGCACTTTTTACCCCTAACGTTTTTCGACATACGAAACGATAATATCAATAAACTTTCCATTAAAATCATCCTGAGCGATTTCTTGAGCTTTAAGTAAACATTTTTGGAACAGACGAACGTAGATATGCGGAGAAGAGTGATTTATTGAGTGATCGGATGTAGTGTAGTCCTACAGTCAGCTAGATTTACGATAAAATCTGGCAGATATCCAGCCTCTGAAACACGAGGTGATCTGGATATTTAGTGGAATGAAAAAATGTCACAAACTATATTTTCACATCAACAACAAATTATTTTTCAGCGAAAAATTTCTTCTGTGTTTTTTTGAGAAAATCTAAAGTGACAGTAAGTCGTGTTTTTTGGACAAAGTACAAATTTTATAGTAGCAAAGCTTTTTCCGTTGCACCATTCTGCACCATTAGCCCTAAAACCCTTCAAATACACAACGCCATTGGAGACAACAAAGTGGTATGTCTACCTCTCCACTCTCAAACTCCTGCTCCAAGAAAGGACACTCCAGCCAAAAACAACTCCCCAAACCTCTCTTTTGTCATCACCAGGGTTGACAAAACCATCTCCTACGAAGAAATCTTCAAATCACCTTCCTTAAATGCTGGACGTTCGTCTCCAAAGCCACAAACACTCCAGCCTCCCTAATCAGAGCCATCACAAACTCAACTCCAACAAGCACTCTCAAAAGGCATCTTCTTATACGGCCTAAGCCACCGATGCGAAATCTCAATTTGTACTCGATGTACCAAATTGAACCATTCCTCAACCGATTGTAAAGCCAAGCTTTACACCTGCCCTCAGTGGCGGATTCAAGACATTGGAGGCCCTAGGCAAGGCTTCTCGAGCGGCCCCTACCACCGGGATGTATTTTCTAAAATTTATCCGAAAATGGCAAGTTTTTAGGTTTTTCAAGGGCTATTTTGAAACAAATTAAACCTCAAAAACCAACAGGAAATAGTTACTTTCCTAACGAGTGCGGAAAGTGATACTTTCCCGCACGCGACTGCAGTTGACCCGAACGACAGGGAGCGGAGTTCGGGCGAACGTCAAGGGCGGGAAAGACACTTTACGCATGAGTTAGGAACATTATTTTATCTGCGACCGTATATACAAAAAAGTATACCAACCCATTTTTCAAAAATTATTTTATTTCAACGTAAAATCACAAGTTTGTAGCCTATCCAGTGAAGAAGTTAAGTACTTTAAGATGAATATTTAGATTATTTTGATATGTGAAGTGAAAAAACGGAAAAAGCGGCTTTTTCACTCTATGCGAGTGAAAAGTCAACAACTCTTACTCTTAGAAGTGAGGGGTTGAAACGGTTTTTACGGTTTATCTCGTAAACTATTGGTCTCATAAGAAAAATTTAGCAAAATGTTTGATTGTAAATTATATTATCTACAGCTTTTGTTATAAGAGAGAATGTACAGAAATTAGAGAAAAAAATTATATTAAATATTTGCACTAATTGCACTGTAAAACCTCAACTATTGACTGAATTAAAAAATGTTTTGAAAAGTTGTTCCTCAAAATACGATCTACAAAAATGGTCTTGCCTTGCGGGCCCTAGGCGGTTGCCTAGTCTGCCTGGTGGTAAATCCGCCACTGCCTGTCCTCACTCTGGTAGCCACTACCACAGATGTTGGTCGGTATTGAAATTGAACGAATTAAACCTCCTTATCCAAACACAAACTATATTTGATTATACTTTTCTGCTTTATCAGCTGCAACGTTCTTATCTTACTCTACATTAAAACACACAAATCCCATTACAGTTTATTCTTATTTTATACATCATATCAGACCCCCAAGCACTGGAACGTTATTAGGAACAATATGCTTTGTTAAAAGCGCATCCATATTATCTTCAATAAAGACCTGCAGCGCACAATAAATGTCTGTTTCTGTTATCCGCATAGTTCACTTTACCATCTTAACGTTTATAAATCGTTGGTTTACTTTTCAGTCGTTTTGAAGTACGTAGTTGATGGAAATGTATGCTTCCACATATTTTGCCCCATATATTATTTTTAACTCGATAGTGCAAAGCGAAAATTGGAATTTCACACTGTTTTTTCCAGTGAACAAAGGCGTTTAAGAGGAAACTCGTCATGAAATTAATATTCTGGCTCCGATTGACGAGTACTTCTCCGTCATATCCATAGTCTGATTGATCTAGTTAATCCATTATAGTCACATCTCAGTAACAACTGGACGACTTCGATGGACATCTGAATAACCACCTAGCATTTTATTCAAGAATTGCGGATGCTTTTCTCACTCCTTTTTCTAGTGAAATCGAATGACTCACTATTTGATCAAATTTATAGTAAACAGATTACAATTGCTTGTAGCTAGGCTAGGTCAGATTATGAGGGTATGTCTGATGCCTAGTGTGATACCCTGAGCCTGCTCCAAATACCTCTCTTCATCTTTTTGTTTTGAGACACTTCTAATGTCTTATC
>CAJUYI010000391.1:100068-116592 GCA_910591695.1 Galerucella pusilla
GCGCTTGAACATCGTCTCCGAGGGTTTTCCAAATAAAATCGAAAAAGATGGACCGAAAATCGTTATATAGGGTTTTTGGGCCATTCGAGGCCAGGGAACAGCGCACCAGGTGTTCAGGGGAAGGTTTCCCGCGCATAATTCTGATTAAGCGGCCCAAAAAACCCCTTATAACGATTTTCGGTTCACCTTTTTCAATTTTGTTAGGAAAACCCTCGGAGACGATGTTCAAGCGCAGGTTCCGGTGCACCAGGTGGTGGGAAGGGTCGTTTTCGACGTGAAATTGTGATTTCGTGTCTCCAAAAACACGCCTCCAATGATTTCCGGGCTGCTCTTGTCGATATTGTCAAGAAAGTTCTTGGGGATGACGTCCAGGTCGAGGTTCGGGTGCACCAGGTGTCAGGGGGGGGTGTTCGCCGATGCCATATTTGAATCCAGCCACCCGAAAAACCCCCGGGCGTGGAGTTTTTTCCGTTCCCCTCGTGATTTCTTGGAGAGTCCCACGGAGACGAGGTTCATCGGCGTTCTTGAGCTCCAGGTGTCCGGGGGGTCAATTTCAACATCATAATCGTGATCAGCGACCTCGAAAACCCCCGGGTACCCGATTTAAGCCAGTTCTGACTCTTATTTACAGATGCCTCCCAAAAGATGCATTTTTGCCATGCAATTCCCGATTTGTGATGGGACCAAAGTAGGTACATTTTTTACAAATAATTTTCCGAAGCGAATGCAAAAAACTGCATTCCGATCCGTCTTTAGGGAAAAAATTCCGAATTTTGAGCCTTTTTTGTGCTTTATCCGCTCGACTACTTGAGTCCCTTTATCAATGAAAAAATCTTCCAAGTCTGCTTAATACATTGCAGAAAACAGGCGGTTATTCACGTTTTAAAATAAGAGCGGGGTTTATAACCAATGCCAGTTACCCACCTCTTGACTATGGTAAGTGAAGTTATTACCGCGGTCACTGATTTGAAGTTTTGGTATTTACCATTCGTTGCAAAAAAAATTGAGCGGTATCAACTTTTTGTGACCACTAATAAAAGCTTATTGTTGTTATTGTTTATTGTAACTTCAAATCATGCATTATTATACAGGGTTAATCACTAATAATATATGCTTTTCGTCGTCCAACGCCGGACAACTAATGTTTCATGATTAAATCCGTACAACGGCGAATTTAAGTTTATTTTTATAAGAATTCCTTCCGCAATTTGGCATATTCCTTTCCCCTTCTTCAAATACACATTGTAGGGATATAATATATTTAAATGTGTTTATAACTCCATTTATTTTCTTGGGTTTGTAAGTCTGATAGCAAATTGTACTTGGGACTTCGAAATTCTTGAAAAAATAAATTTCAGTCCGCCATTAGACAGAATTTAGGTGTCAAAATGTCAGCCGTCCGCCGCTGGGTCCCACAGGACGGCGGCAAAGTAGGTATATATAATGTAATGTTTCATCGAGCTTGCATTTTCGGCAGATTTCTGTATATTTGGTATATAGGTACTTCCGCCTTCAGGCGGAATTCTATTTTTAAATTTATAATTCCGCGGCTGGACCTCTAGTTACACTGTTTGTTTTATAGCAAAACCATTAGCGTTTCGCGTAAAATAAAATGGACCATATCCGAGAAGAGAAAAATAATGTTTATCCAGCACAAACAGGCATTTTAACAATATCTCGGCAACTAAGAGACTCGGTATTTTTTTGACGATCGATTTATAGCAAGCAGAAAACGTGGCATTTTTTTATATACCTCACTTTGTGACTGTCAACATAAGTGTGCTGGGGTCACGGAGGCTCTAGCTGAACATTCAATTTGATTTTCTGGTATAATAGATGACGTTATCAAAAGCTGTATAATATACAACAAGTGTGTATAAAAGGACACAACTCACTCCACTGTCAATCAATCCACTCACTCGGAAAATACATTTATGTACACAAAAAAAAAACAAATAGCTTTTGTCCAAATGAATCAAAATGTCAACATCTGAAAACATGTACAAACAAAACCGTAGCATAAAGAAAGTAAGAAAATGTAAGTAAACTTCGCTCGAAATAACCTGTAGAATCTAAAAAAGAAGGCTATAAATAAAAAATGTTATTCCTGCATTCTTGGTCTTAAACGGTTACGAATATTGTAGGCGAGCTTTCCATTCACACGGAAAAAAGTAAAGCTTTGCGTTAGGTGAAAGATAAACCGTTTCGTTGTTTTTGGTGCTGCTTCAAAATCATTAAAAATTCGTTCAGGCGTTTTTCTAGATAGTGTACCGGTCATTTACAAGATATGTCTCGAGACATTCTTGAAAAAGGTAGAACGTGTCGCGGGACACACGGTAGGAACTTTAGTTCCTTTTAAGCAAAAATTATGTAATACATATTCTGAAGTTATAGATAAACAATTCGCATATTACTCGGTGGTCGAGTAGTAAGCAAACCAGACACTCACGCGGTAGACCCGGGTTCGATTCCCCGTGAAGAAGTAAATAATTATTCTGCTTGATATTAATAACGACAACAGGTAGAGGTTTGAAATATTTAGCAGAATATTCATTATTATAGATAATGGTACGGTACCCTTCATGAGGGAGTCCGACTGGCAACATCTACTTATAACAGCATCGTATATTTAAAAAGGGAAACCGTAGCATTATACAAATTGGACATTCAAGAACTGTACGTTTCCCACTCAAAAATTAGTGGAAAAATAAAATTAAATTGTTAGATTTTCAATTTGAATTTATATTACAGTTTATAGAAATTTTCATTTTCTAGATTTTTTCTTAAAGTGGGTCGTAGGAAAGATTTGCTGTTCGACTCGTGTGGATTGTCCATATCGCACTTGAACTTCGTCATCGTGCGATATGACCATCATATCCACGCTAGTTGCACAAATTACTATGGTCCTGACAATACGAAAAAATGTATGCTATTCAAACTTATTCCAAAATCAAGTGAAATATGGGTGCATCTAGTATTATCCCAGTTGTATCAGTGTGTCCTCGAACACTGTTATTTGGAGACCACACGCCTCCCAATTTCAGCCAGAATTGCCATTTTCGATTTAGCCTTTTCAAAAATTCTAGGACATGAAAGTCAATAGTGACTTCCATCGATGCCTTCTCTTTGCTGCTCATTATTCCGATGATATTGTTCTAAACTGCGTAAGTCTTAAGTCTCCGATCGATAACAATTCTTACCTTGAATCACCTACTCGGGCAGCCAAGCGGCTTTGAAAGCACTTAGCTCTGACCGTGTAACGTCAAAATTGGTTTTAGACTGCCAAAAATTACTGTCATCAATAGGAGAACTCAATGAAGTATTGCTGGTCTGGATCACTGGCCATTCTGGCATGGAAGGAAAGGAGAAGGCAGACTCTCTTGCAAGGAAGGAGCTGCACTTGTTTCTATCGGACCAGAACCATCGCAGGCATCGCAATAAGTTTTGCCAAACAAACACTCAACACATGGACAGCAAGAAGATCTTTAGACTTCCGGCATAATCTACCAGGATTAGTTCATTCAAAGGCATTTATACATCCTTCGAAGAATGTCTCCAAACAAATGTTATACTATAGCAGGCATGACCTACGTTTTTTAATAGGCCTTTTAACAGGCCACTGTCATCTGAATCGTCATATGCTAAAACTTGCCGTCTTTGTCTGGAAGAGGAAGAAACAGCAGAGCATATAATTTGTGCCTGCCTGGCCGCGGCTCGAATCAGGTTTTTGATGTTTGGCAGGGTCTCTCTCTTTCGCACTCGGACCAATGATCATAGATCTAGTTTGGACAGATTCAAGTGGTTTTCAGTAAACATATGAAAACACAAATCATCACACTTGCAAGTCACGTTCAATAAAAGTCAATAAATACAAACCCAAAAAGCATAACAAACTAAAGTAAAGCAAACGTCAAGCATTATGTGAATATGGTGTGAAAAGCTACAAACAAAAAACACTTTTAAGCTGAGAATTATAAAATCGTCGGTGGTACTTCATACTAAGCACCTACACTTTTCCATCTCGAATTCGTAATTAGCACATGACATTTTTAGTCAATCATTAAAAATGTTGATAAATCATTATTTCTTTTTTTTTCATATAGAGTTTGAAATTAAATTGGGAATACATTTTTTTTTAATGAAATACATATCATAAGCAGCTTTCACTGATTTAGAAACTATACCAAAACACCGCCTTTGCTCGTTCTTCTTCGGGAACCACTCCCAAATTCAATATTAATTTTAATCCATAGACTTATCGCTTTAAAGTTACTTTAAGGGGACTTTTTTATTTATTATTTTAGGTTCATTTTTATTTAGGTTTCGAATATTTTGTTTATTTATTCAATTTAAATAGTAATTTTAACGACTCGCCTCTAAAGTCCCTTCTTCCCCTCTAATTGAAAATGAAACAAATATTTATAGAATTTCTTTTATGAAAATACAAATATAAAAATAAAAAGGGATAAGGAAGCTTAAAAGCTTAGCGTACATGGAGAATATTGTGAGAATTCAATAAAAAACAAGCGTTGTTAATTGAATTTTCATAGAATTCTCCACTTTTACTGGCCGCGATTCAGAAGCAAAAATAAAACATTTCAGGAATAAATGAAGTGAAACTTCAAGCAATATGTAGAGCATTGTTTTTTCCGATGGAAAATGTTCTTTTTGTAAGTTTCGGGAAATACACAAAAGAAGTATCTCAGGCATTCCAAGAATTCCGTCAACAATTTGTGTATATTTCTAGAATTTCACATAAATGAAGTTTGTTATATCAACAGAAACAAAATTTTTGAGTGAATTAGAGAATTCCAATAAGGTATAAAAAATATACAAGCCTTGTTTATAATTTGGTCCTTTACGTTAATTTTTTGGTAAATAAACGGAAAAGGATCATGAATACACCACAGGGAAATGCAGAAGATAACAAAAATAGTAGTTGAAAAATATATTCAAGATCTTAGCAGTATTTTCTATTCAAAATATATGAAAAAATTGTAAACCTTTCAAAATAGATGATATATTTTCCACCTTTTCGAACGAAAAATTAGAAACATACATCATTTAGTGTATAGAAACAATTTCCATAATTTTATCTTTCGAAATGATACGCTACTGCATTGTAGTCGCCCTCTGATTTATATTGCGACCAAAACATTCTAATAATGTGCGAGGGCTGGTATATATTTGATACGTCATTGAGCAAAACATCACTCAAATTAGTATGTAGGATGAAAATATACATGGCGTTTATATTGACTGAAAAATCTATTTGGGTTTTATAAGCTATTGTCAGTAATAGAGATGGTCCAAAAATGTATTTCTCTTTCATTCGTACTTCCTTTATTTGGAAAATGAAAAATATGTTTTTTCCACTACTAGCCTTGCAGTTGACAATTATTGCTTCTTCTAGTCAACTGAGGAGTTGAATTTCTCTATTAGTGGTTAATAATTTTTCCTATTATCAACCTAGGTCAATAAAGGACAAATTAAAATAATTTGAGAATTCAGGGATGGTAGTTTAACAAAAACTTGTGCAACATGATTTTGAATACCCATGAGATTATCTTTAACATATTTGCTGCTTAAAATAACCTACCAAGATGAAATTATTTGAATAAAAATGCCATTAGTTTAAAATTCGCGCTCAACCAAATATGACTGATGACATAACATGACTTAAAATTGAAGACAAAGTGATTAGGAGAGTTATTTATCAGAACAGTTGAATTATTTATAGCAAAAAAAAGTGACTACTATATTATTATCCATAACAATTTAAGTGTTAAAATATTCCAACGTCCTCCAGACATGCAGTTGTTGTGGGAAAATCTTTTGTGTAACTTTAGTGGAGTGTGCTGCAGATGGCAGCGTTCTATTAGAGGATCACTGTATACTGGAAGTTTGTTCCAAAACGTACATAGAGTACTGTTCAGTGTACAATATTGTAATGCTCATAATTTTTTCCACTAATAGCTGTGAAGTTGATGACTATTAGGTATTGCTTCTTCTAGCCAACTGAGAAGTTGATTCTCTCTATTAGTGGTTGATAATTTTTCCTATTATTAACCTAGGTCAATAGTGAACAAATTCAAATATCTCTAAGAGCTCATCCATATCTCAAATGTGGTTGTATGAAATTAAACCAATGGTTCAATAAAACTCAAAGTCCAAACCACAAAATTTAATAAAAGTTCCTCAAAAGGACACTTATGATGTGCTACTAATTTCGGTACAATATTACCATCATCAGGCTACAATATAAAGAGAAAAGGTAAACTTAATACATGAAGATCTTACAAGATTATGTTGAAATAATTAAGCCAGAGTTGTTAATAAATAAAAATGAATATGAAAATAATAGTAAAGTTAATAATACAAAAATTGAGAATATTACAATTGTTGATATCAAATTAAAATTATTAATATAATTAAAGGTTGATGAGAATCTTACAAATTACAACTTTGATTATATAAATTATAAAATTGGGTAGTCAAATTGAAATAAAATAAAATAAATCATAGTTACCTGTATGAAATATATAATCCAAAGACCAACAGGTTGTTGCCAAATTTTTTTTATATATTATGTTAAAACATATTTTAATCAAATAAATTACAATTTTTTTTGAGTGGTAATGGACTATGCCAAAAGGGGGAGGTTTTAAAGAACTTTAGTTTTTATTTCAAACTTACATTTAATTTGTCCGAAAGGACTATTTAAATGGGGATGAGGAAAGAAGATTTTTGTCAATTTCTGTACATAATGAAATTGTCCCGAATTGACAACGAAATATTTCCAATGGCTTAAACAAGCCACTGAAATTATATGAAAGGTTAAAATAACCATAATCAATATAAATAAATTCATGATGAATAATATTATCCATTAAGATATCTAAAATTTTTAAACAAACTTCAAATATTTTTGAAATCCAGGGATAGTAGGGTTCAACAAAAACTTGTGCAACATAATTTTTTTCTACCCAGGAAATTGTCTTTAACATATTTGCTGCTTAAAATTACCTACCTATCAAGAAAAAAAATATTTGAAAAAGAATGCCATTAGTTTAAAATTCGTGCTCAACCAAATATGACTGATGACATAACGAGAACGTTCATAATTATCGAAAGCTGACAGTGTACTTATCAGTAAACGCTGGAGTAAACGCTTCTCGTGGTGCGTTTGTGAATTATTTTTAATTTTTATCTTAAATTTGGCTAGTAGTTTATTCTGCTCGGGGCAAAGCCACTCGTGAAATAATCTTGGTGCTCGGTCAATAATAATAGTCTTCACCACCTTGGTATTGAAATTTGTATTTAACGTTTCAACCTTTATCCAATTCCAATATACATGATGGTTGTTTAATAGTTGACAATCAATCATGAAATTTTAATAGTTGTATCCAGGGTTAACAATTTATAAAAAGTCAGTATTAAAGGTAGAAAAGTGAAATATAAATTGCGATAACGGATAATTGAGACAAATTTGAACCAATTCAAAAGTGTGAGTAGTATTTTTTCGACTAACCTAAATAAAGGACAGATGTTAAAGAGAATTAGCAAATTTATATTCTTACTGGAACCATCTCTGTTGTTCAGAAGGTCAGTGATTTACTTCTGAAAATACTCAGCTTTCTTCATAGCTCTAATGGTTTACGAGATACCAATAAGGATAATTGAGATAGTTTATGTGACAATAAATGAAGCGTGGGTTCATTATAAAGGAGAAAATCAAATTAACTAGAGAAACAACAGTCGTCTAATGATTTTTCGTCAAGAAAAAACCCCAATGACAAAATTACAGTCAAAACTCTCCATTATTCAATGAACTCTTAATTTTAGAGACTTACTGCAGTCTGCAAATCTCGAAAAAAAAGATGTATCAGTGAAAAATGTGGCTCAGAGGAATGACAACTTCTGTTTAGTCGATTTTTGCCAGAAAGT
This sequence comes from Galerucella pusilla, assembly GCA_910591695.1. Lineage (NCBI taxonomy): Eukaryota > Metazoa > Arthropoda > Insecta > Coleoptera > Chrysomelidae > Galerucella > Galerucella pusilla. Next base: position 108,016 of record CAJUYI010000391.1, read on the forward strand.
TGTTGATTTGTCAGTGACCCTAATAACTTATTGAGTGATGTCCTGGAAAATCAATGTATCGGCCGTCGGCCATGTCTCAGGAATGAATAATAGCACAGGTTCGGGAAACATTATTTTAAAAAAAGTGGCCTAGAGAAATGCCTGGAAATTATTTTCAGAATTATAGGTCGACTGCTAGAGGGCGTATTTGACAGGTAAAATTTTAAAATGCAATATTTCCCAAAATTCACACAATTGTGTGGCGAAAAATAATTTAATGCAAGGCGTTTTTTCGTAACAAGGTTCCCACATTCTCCCATCTCTTACTTGATAAGATAGCTAAACTTATCATATAAGAAATATGCAGAATTTGTCGAGGAATCTGAATGTATAATTTAATATGTTCCTTAATTAGGTACATTTTGGAAAATTTTGTATTTTAAAATTTTAACTGTCAAATACGCCCTTTAGGGGTGGACCTACAATTCTGAAAATAATTTTCAGGCGTTTTTCGAGGCCACTTTTGTGAAAAAAAAAAGTTTTTACCTACTATCATCCATTCCTGAGATATGGCCCACGACCTTTCTTAGTTGGCCACCCGGTACTTGCGAACGATTGAAGCAGGTGAGGAAAAATATGGAAAACAGAAATTTGCCGGAGCATTCTTCAAAAAACTTCCAGACGTTCTGAAAAATTGAGAAATCTTCCAAACTTGGATATAATTTTTCTGAACATCCGACTGCTTCTGCAAATTTCTGAATTATTTCAGATCTCATTTGTGCAGTTTTATTCAAATTTACTTCTTTGTCAAGAATGAATAGAGTAAATAGAGCAGAATCTACCCCATATTGTGAGATAGTTACACTTCAATTCCCAAATTTTTATTTTTTCCAAAAAACGGCCGTTCAAATTATTCCTTCATATTAAATTTTCTGTTTATATAAAAAAAAGTTTTTGTCTAGCGTCTATTTCAAAAAAGTAATAATTCAATCCAAACAAACCATAACAAAGTTCGAACATAACAAATAAAGCCACAACAAAAATCTAATTACAAATCTAACTTTTGTGATTCGAACTTTTATATATTGAGACCCAACAAAATTGCAGTTTGAAATTTCACAAAATAACCGTTGCTGCACTTTTATATTGCACTAGAAATGAAACTTCTTTTCATCAAAGGAGTAAAAATGAAAATTTCACCTTACTTGCTCACGTGAAAGGATCCTATTTTATTTCACAGTCAGATGGATAAGAAGTTTCAATCGATATCATTGAGAAGGCATTGGAATTTTATTATTTCTTATTATAAATTGAAAACAAAGTTATTAGGAGAGATATTTATCAGTACAATTGAATTATTTATAGGAAAAAAGTGACCACTATATTATTATCCATAACAATTGAAGTGTAAAAATATTCCAACGTCCTCCAGACATGCAGTGGTTGTAGAAAAATCTTTTGTGTGGCTTTGCTGGAGATTGGTGCAGATGGCAGCGTTCCATTAGGGGATCAATGTACTGTAGTTTGTTTCAAAACGTACATAGAGTACTGTCTAGTGTACCGGGTGGTCCAATAAGCCGATCTCCCGGCTATATATCAGAAACTATTCATGTTATAACTTTAGGAGAAAAAATTCCTCGGGAAAAGTGGACAAGAGAAATTGCTGGAAATTACTTTCAAGTTTATAGGTTAACCGCTAGGGGGCGTAGCCTGTCAAAAAAAATTTGAAAACCAGTTTTTTGTGAAATATGCCCAATTATACCTAGTGCTCAATAAGTAAACTAAAAAAAGGCCCTAAATTCGCACAAATTTGTTCAAGTAATTTTTATTCTATTTTTCCAAATAAAGGGTGAGGGGAAGTGGGAAAGTGTTTGTGGATAAATACCTATAACTATGGTTTGAATCAACCGATTTTAACGAAATTAGTATCAATAGAAAGAGTGTAGTTAAATTTATTGCATCTACTATAAAACAATGGCGTTTAGTTTTAAATGTCATAGGTAGAGGGTACTTTCGAATGAAAAAAATTAAAATTTGTTTTCCTCAAGAATGTTCGATGGAAACACCCAATTATTGTGGATTATAATGGAACTGGATTAAATTCTCAACAAAATGGCGCAAACCGCATGTTGATAGCTATTGTCTAAGTCAAGATATAAATAAAAACGCATTATAACTTTAGTACATTATAAAATTAACGTTTAATCATATTTTTAATATTGTTGATAATAAAAAGACCCTTTTCTAATTATTATCATTACATAGTAAGCACTTCAGTTTTTTCATAGTTAAATGTGGCAATGTCGGATGTTTTCGACTGCATTCCTTTCACGGTTTCAGATAAACTTGCCAAAGTATACACCATGACCATGACCAGACATTCATAAGCCTCGCACCTTGGTGTATAATATATTTGAAGTGATCCGCCACAAGTTTTTTTTTAACTTAAAAATTGTGGCTATCAAATTATTTTGGAATATTGAGTGCAATGTCCAATAAAAATCCTGTGTTAAAAGACTATTTTATTCGAATACTTCATGTATTTTTTTAAACAAACCATAGCTATCGTGGTTATTTATAGATAGTAAAAAATGAAAACTACAATTTAGATTGGGACGATTTGTATTTGAACTGAATTATTCCTTTGTGAACATTGGTGAAGATTTCTCCATTTTCTACAATTTTGTATTATCGTATTACCTGAAAATGTAAAGTTATGATTTGTATTGGATGTCATTGTGTTTGCAGATAAATCTACAAGACTACTCGACTGAAAGCATTCTATTGGAAGGATGTTTACACCAGGTGCGAATTTAAAAAAAAACTAAATTTTTCTAACTAATAGTATTTATTTATATCTGGATTACAATATGTTTACAAATTATGTGATTGGCTTCCACATAAACTATAGGAGATTGAAGCCAAACGGTTTTAATGCTACATCGTTAATCGATTTCTACGCATGCAATTTTAACACTATCAATGATTGGAAGCTTGGTAAAGCGAGAGAGAATCGTTATGGATAACTAACACTCATTGAAAACTAAACTCGAAGCGAAAGGCCATTTCGTTAACTGAGATTTTTGATATGTGGGTCTAATAAAACAAATAGTATTCATTTTCAACTTAATCTATCGCAAAATTCATTTCAAATTCTATTAATAAATTCAATTCAATGTTTACTACCACTGAAATATCAAAAGAATAAAAAGGTAACTTCTAATAAAACATTTAGTATCAATAGAAGTGAAACAAAAATTACTATACCAGCGATAGAGTAACGAAAGCTCACGACAATTTTATAGTGTTGGTAGAATCAAGTTTCGGATTGACAGGTGACAAAAAATGCTTAAGTAAGGTTACATTCGTAATCAATTCGCTGGCCAAGTGGCACTTTGGCACACAAGTAGGCACGAAATTTGCCATTCACAATAGCTCAAAGTCGACTTTAACGCAAGCGCGTTCTCACCTAAATAATTGTAAGGATTCCTTCAACATTTGGTCGAAGCGTGATTCTGTCTGTATTTAGTTCAGTCTGAGGTTATATTATATAATTTGGATTTGGATTTTTCTATCAGACTATCAGTCAGATGATAGATATATCAAAAAAACAAATAACAAAAATTAATGCGCATGTTCAATAGCCGGAACGAAGTGCAAGTCGGAGTGGAAGTTTGCAGCTTGCAAGAAATTTCTACGACTTCAACTTCAACTCTGACGCCGAATTGCGTTGTGAACGATCACACTGAAATAGGTTTGCTTAGCTTGCGTGTTAAAGTGCCGCTTGGCCAGCGAATTGATTACGAAGGCACCTAAATAACGGGAGATTGTGAATAAATCACGGTATAATTATTGTACCTAATCTTGTATTGAAAGTAGTTTTTCGGAATATTGGAATTGATATAAAGACTTAGATCATATTATTAGTAGGAAAACTTTCACATCTTCAAAATATTCTGAAGACTGCTTTTCCAGTCTGGGAATGTAATTTTACGTTCGAGGGACATATATTCTTTAGAACATCGATCAAAACACGAAATAAATGATTAATTTTATTCATAAAACGTTTTCACAGTAGTGAGGATGAGTTTTCCATTTCTAGAACTCCTCTGTAAAGTAAAGTAAATACTGCCTCATCAGACTTATCAACCTAATTATTGGAAGAAAAATAAGATTATGCATATATTCCTTCCATACATTATTAAGGAAATTAAAATGTGAGTCCTGTATGGGAAAATGCACTTTTCTTAAAGCTTTGTTCCATGCTGAAATCTTCAGCTTTATGGTCAGATTTATTGATGTGTTTACTGTAGCAGTCCACCCCATTTACAGAAGAGGCGATTAAGAAGGGATCAGGGAGGATCAAGAAATGCATAAAAGGACTCATTGCACATCGTTGAAGAGGCGGAGGGCTATTGATTACCTCACTTGTTTTTTCACCCTCTAGAATTATCACATTTTCCAATATGGTTTGATAAATACATAATACAATTTTTCAAACACCTCTACTTAGTTTTTTTTTCGGTAGTTCCACAATTCTGACCATTTCAACTACAAAGTAAATTCACAACAAAGATTGTAGACACTGCAACCTTTAAGGGTTTGAACTTTGCGCACCGACTGTTATTTACAGTAGGCAGCCCAGCAACGCGGATTTAGAGCATCCGTTATTTCATGCTCAAAGTGTCTTCGCCATATTTCAACATACACATTACTTATTCCCTTTTCGCACTTTCAGTTCTTCACTGGCCATTGTTAATTAGTTGTTTTGAATATAAATGTACCGTCAAAAGACACCAAGTGCTTAACGGTTTTTTTTTTCAATTCCTTTTTGCATAGGATGTTTTCATATTATCCTTTTAGTTAATGACACAAGTAATGCCCTAAATGGAATTTATGCCTCATTTGATACTAAACTTTTCACGGCTTACGCCTTTGATTATGTTTATGATGAAATGTTGATTCAATTTGTATATTATATTGCTTTGTATCACTAATATGGTATGGTCTTTATTTTTTTCATATGTAGTTGGGAATCTTATATAGTTTGTTCAGCCATCCTTTGCCGTTACGTCATACATTGTCCAGCTTGCTCTCTCATCCATGAAATGGATGAGACGGAATTATGACGTCATTAACGTATTTCTTATCTAAGGTCGACAAAAATTTTATCTGTTACTTTTGGCAATTCAGTTGTCATATTTTGAAAACAGTTCTTAACATATGCCATTGATTATAATTTTAAGGTTAAGTGTAAAATAACATTCAACAAATATAAAACAGCAGAATACGTCACCGATTATGACATAACGGCAAAGGATGGTTGAACAAACTATAGTTTCATAAGACATTTATTTCCAAATGATTGTCGCTTTGTCAATGAAATTTGTGAAATTTCTTAGCTTATACCAAGTAACAACCGATAAATATTATTATTTATTCTTTTTTTTAATTTCTTGGGAAATTAAACCACAATATTTTTGAATTCTTTATTTCAACGTTTCGGTAGCGTTCCAGCTACCGTTGTCAAGAGAAAATAAGTAGAAATTAATTTTTTTATCCCTAACTGACACAACAGAAAAAATTTGACAACTAGACAATCAAAAATTATTTTGAAGTTTAATACTGCAAAATTTTCGTTATCAAATTTTTTATCAAGGTCCATTCATAGTAGATCATATCTGTGGCAAAATGTGAAATGAAACACTTCATTTTATGACATTCCAACGATATGATAGTCTACTAGAAATGGAAATCCAGTGAAGTGCACGTTCCAGGAACGGTTTTTATTGGGATAGCGCGTTTTATTAACAACATTTCCAATATAAGCGAAAGAAACGGTGGAAGTTCTAAACGTTGTTATCAATTAAAGGAAATACAATTATACTTTGACATGAAGCATCACAAACGTTGAAAATTATCTGGCACAACGTGGCTAGCAATGCATCAATGTGTAGAAAGAATTTTTTTAAATTGGGATGTACTTGTTTCTTTTTTTAATATTGCTGTTTTTGAAGATAATTTAAATGCAGCCAAGTTTATATTAGAAAATTTAAACAACAAAATTGTTAAATGTTACTTCTTTTTTCTAAAATATGCAATAAATTTTATGAACCAATTCAATGCACTTTTCCAATCCAAATATAATTTAGTGCACAAATTACAAAAAGAAAGTTATTGTGATATGTTCCTCAGAATGGGTCAAAATTTTTTGAAGCCTGAGGTTTTAAATTATAATAAAATTAATAAAACAATTTTGCATCCATGTAATTTTTTGCCAATAGAAGAGTTGTATTTAGGCCCCGAATGCCAACAATTACTTCCTTCTGTGTAACAGAAAAACATATTAATTATTTTAATAATGAAATTTATAAGAAAAGTTGAATGAATAATTTACAAATTTCTGTTTTTATTTCACCTCTATATAATAAAATAACAAGATTTTTTTTCCTGATTTTGAGGGATTTTTGCGGGAAGAGAGGGAATTTGGCAACGCCGCAAGCAGATAATGAACCAACGCGACCTAACAACACTGCTTTCCGCCCAAACTGGACCGGAGAGAAATTGAAGTATGAAAAAGATAACTCCATGAGTGCAATTAAAGAAAAATCCTTCCTCACTTAGAGATCAAGAAATTGCCCAAGATCTGAAGAAAATGGATGCGAAATGACATGAAGGAACTGAGAGCTTTTGCCCCAAGAACCATAAACCTAATAATAAACGACAGAATCATCAGTTATTTGTCTACTCTTTGGGACCCTTACATAAGGTCTTCATAGGATGCGTGATATCTGGATTCAAAGATAAGGCTAATTGCATGTCACTAAAGCAAAAAGCAGTCACTTCACCACAGCTGCTGCGCAAGATAACTGTTCTGTTTTGATCGGTGTAACGACGCGTGTTTCTACGGTGATATCCAGTAGTCTATATGCCTGCAAAATCATTAACAGCAGATAACCTGACTGCGACTACAATCCCGCGCTTTATCGCAACGGAAATAGGAACCTCTATCCATAGTAAAACACTGTGTACGGTACCAAGAGGCTTTCGGAAAATTGTTTCGATGTTCTCCTGATCGTAACGACGACATCGATACCTTAGAGGAGTTCCCCTGCCGTTTACATGTATACGTACAATTTAAAAGCGCACGAGTCCACGCTCACTTGAATTTGTCAAATTTTGACGCTTGTAATCTGCCACCGTACAAAACAGAACACCAACAACATTCATTGCGAACGCAATACATTTCAGAAGTATGGAGTAAAGCTCACAAGAATTGTGCAACTACATCTGACCCCGTGGGGATAGGCCCGTGGATTGAAGATAAATTGGTGAGAAAGAAAATAGAGAAATTGATTGGGGAAGGGACTAGGGTGATGAAAGTGGTGAGGGAGAGGAGCGGCATGAAAATGGCGGTGGTGAGGATGGAATGTGAGAAAGCGGAAGCTTTACTAGGAAAACGGAAGATTAAGCTGGACTTAAATAGGGTAAATATTGTAGAGGGGAGAGAGGAGTGCAGAGGTTTTGGATGTGGAGTGAAGGGCCACCAGGTAGCGGGATGTAAGGCAAGGAGAGTGGAGAAGATTAGGAATGCTGGCTATGTAAGACACTGTCGGCAAGCCTTCCTTTGTAGGGTATGTGGGGAAAGGGGACACAAGCCAGGGGAGGCATATTGTAGTAGGGGACGGAAGGGAGTTGATTAAGACGGTATGGAAAAAATGGGAGGAACCCTCTGGACCCCTTAGAGGGGATGAGTCTGGTCAAATCGGACGAAGGGGAAAACAGACCACGGGAAGGAAAAATGTAGAGGAGGGATGGAGGGTGTTACAAATAAATTTAGGGAAATGCAGAGTTTTAGGGAAATGCAGAGTAGCACATGATATTCTAGATGAGGTAATTGGTAGGAGGGAAGTGGATGTGGTGTGTGGATCTGAGGTGAACGCTAGATATGTGTGAAAGCAAGTTGTATAATGGATGATACATGAGAGGCAGGAATAAGAGTGGTGGGAGATGGAATGAGGGCGGATGAAGTGAGGAAGGGAAGCGGATGGGTGGTAGTGCGAATTGGAGACATGGTGGTGTACAGTGTGTATATAAGTCCAAATATCAGCATAGAAGAATATGAGAGGAGTATGACAGGATTGGAGGACGATCTTAGGGAGGCAAAAGGGAAAAGGAGATTTATGAGAAGAATGGTGACGAAGATCAGGGGACGAGTCTGTGCAAGTGGGAGGAAGGAGAAAGCAGACCGCGGCAAGAAAAAATGTAAAGGATGGATGGAGGGTGTTACAGATGAATCTAGTGGGAAGCATGATAGAAGTGATAAAAGGGAGTAGATGACGGAGAGTGTGAGAGGGATCGCCGCCCGCCTTGAAGTATGCTAGGGTAGTGATTCCCAGGCAGGAGTAACGGCAGGCTTGAGGTGGGTTTGGTTGGTAGGCATTCCCTTGGGGATGAGTCCAAAACTGACTGGGTACTGGTTAGGGCCTATTCGAACATGAGTTTCCCATCTCGGCCCGAAAAAAAAACTACATCTGACCCCACGAATTTCAGCTGGTACAACAACGAGAGACATTTGGACTTTGTGCGGCTCACCGG
>CAJUYI010000391.1:121592-155774 GCA_910591695.1 Galerucella pusilla
TAAATATTACCAGATAACTCTGTTTTTATAAACTTTGGGTATAGGGAGTGCTCGACAAAAATTAAAGTTACTTAATCGAAAATTCTATTTTTGCCAGAAAATACAGGGTGTTCCATTTGAAATAAGAAAGAAAATTACAGGTTCGAGTTTCCGTTCACCCTGTATATAAGAAAGAATATAATTGAAATTTAATAGGATACGGAGATATTGCGTCATATTCCAAAACTCTGATTGGAAAAATACATTTTTTTCTTCAACGTACAACAAGCTACAGAGCGTTGATTTACCCACGATTTTCACATAAACGTGTCCATATCTTTGGAAGGACTCTGTATAACGTGGCAAAACCTCATATCAAAAGCTTCAAAAAAATGTAACCAATCCGAATTCGGTATAATATACAGGGGTTACCATTTAAAAAATCATATGATTGGTTTGTAACGGAGTTATGCAGCCCTCTGTATAGTTCGATATAATTTCAAAATATGTACCTTAAAGACATCTACTATTTTTGTTGCTAACATTTTTTGATATCTCTTAAAATAACGCATATACCGAAGTTTGTCGTAAGATTGGTACACCCTGTATATATATATATATATACAGAGCATTTCAATGATAACTATCCTCCCCACAAAATTCTGAAGGTGTCACTTTCATAAAAGCTAAGTAGCATTCATTTTGGTTCCAAGATATCTCCATAAAAAGTCTAGGGGGGCTAAATCGGGTGGCCTAGGGGGTCATTCCAACATTTGGCCTCGTCTACCTATCCACCAAGCAGAAAATTATTCGTTTAAAGACCGTCTAACATTTAGAGCGTAATGTGGAGTCTCAGCTTCTTGAAACGCTAGCAAAGCTTCTGACATGGTATCATTATTTTCTAGTATTCGTGTTATTATTCCGTGTTCAATAACTTGTCTAAGTAATTGTAGATTAGTCACAACGAAGACGTAATCGGTGAATACCACACCCAGTATCCAGAAAAATGTAATATATGAGATGGAATAATGACGACTGAATAATTAGACCCTTATTCATTAGAAAACTTCAATAGATCGGCTTATTTAAATTGACTGGTTATAAAAACACCGTTTGAACAAAACATACCAATATTCAGGAATTGAAATATAGAAGAATTATGCAGTCAGGCATGCTGCAAAATATATTGCAAAGTTGTTAACACCACAAGGCTTGTTGTATTGAAGTGAGCAGGCAACATCTTGAACATGTGCATTTATACGTTTGAAAAATATCATATTTAGCACGTATGGAAGTAAATATCTATATACTTTTCTGGAATCTGTAATTGAGAATGCAATTCCCCTGAAAGTTCCACGATCCATTTTCCTATTGATATTCTCTCCTCACTCATCTAAATTCAAATTCAATCTTATTTAAGCTTTCTAGAACTAAATTTAATTCTTCAAATTAATTACAAAGGTTTCAAGTCATAAGGAATGTGGACGTTTAAATGGGCGAAACGAGATTAAGCCTAAATTCTATAATGTAAGTAAAAGGTGGTGAAAATTTAAGATTCCAATTAAGTCTATAAAAGGGTGTACGCCTGTACGCGGTGCAAATATTAAACGTTAGCAAGTGCTTCTACCTTGAATTATCTTACAGCTAACGAAGGAGCTAACAAAACAACTCGGCGATCAGAAAATAAAAATTCGTAGAATGTTTAGTTTGAATATTATAATTTATATTAAATTTATCTTGGTCCAAAAACAAATTGAACAGCTATTGATCCTCAATGTAACTTTGCACCAAATGAAAATCTCTGGAGAGGAGATTTTGTTGTATTTTGAAGATGAGAATTTTGCGAGCCAACTTCTGAGGCAACGAAAATTTTGTGTATTCTCCATTGACGTTCAATCAGAAGCTCCAACACAACACTCGGTGCCAATTATCTTTAAAAATATTAATATCTGGATTCAGTTACCTGGTTTGAAGAACCGAGGCACATTTAATGGATATTTATAAACAATGCAAACATGACAAAAGCACTTGTGAAGTAAGTGAATCGGAAAACACCAACTGCTAAAAATCGGTAGTATCTATTGATTTTGTTAAATTATATCATCACCAAGAGATGGAGGTTGACTCCATACAAAGAGTTTACTGAACAAGGTAGACCAGGAACTCTCAACCAGGGTATTGGAACTGGGTAAGAGACATTTGCAGACAGTTAACGACCTGTTGACTGGACTCTATACCCTGAGAAAGCATCTGCACGAAATGGGTAAAATCAGTGAACCTAATGTGCAGAAAATGAGATCACTATGATGAAACACCTACCCGCATACTCTGCTTCTGCCAGAGCTTACAAGCACTTCCGAGAGGAGAGGATATAACTATCACAATTACTGAAAATCCCCCCAGTCAAACTAGTGGCCTGTATAGAAAACACGAAGCTTCTGTAATGGAAGTGGATAACATAGAAAATGGTACGAGTGCCTGAGCTGTTGAGCACAACCCAAACTAATAGGAGTAGAGCCGGAAAAACGAAAACAAAGAGAATTTGATTTATTATCGACAGTAGTCTTTTATTTTGAAGATTGGGTCGGGTGATGGCACTGAAATCTAAGATATTTGTAACATAGCCTGGTATATTATAGATATAATAAAATTTAATCAGTTATGAGGTAGATATCCTGAAATTATCTGTGTATTATGTTGCCAAACGACCAAATTGGTATAATATTTTTCATTTTTCGAATTACATTTGGTTGAATTTTATACAGAATATCCTGTCAAGCGTGAGTGATATTAATCTGATTATGCTCATTGATTTGTGTTGAATCCAATATACAGTTATGCAAAATACCTATGTAAAAAAGGTCGTTACATGAATTGAGTATTGCATTTTCTCATTCTATTTATTCTAGATCTATTTTTTCCGAGTATATATTCATTCGGATCTATTATTAGGTATTCCAGGATTCAATCAAGGAAATGTAGTGTGAAACTGATGTAGTTAAGTAGGAATTACAAACTTTACATTCGCGTTCAGTTCATAGCTAGCAGTTAGAGTTAAACTGAAAGAATCCCACAATTACGTTTATATAGTCAGCCCACGTACAGTTGGCAGTTTCCATCACGCCTATTATTACGTTGCGTCCGCGTTCGATATGGCTATGATTTAAGTTCGCAGTTGGCAGTTCAGCTTTGAACCAATCAAAATGAAAGTTATGCACCACATGAGAAGCGTCATTATCAAAAAATGTATTTAGTAGCACAAGTGACGATGATCATGGTCATATTTCGAGGGAACTGTTAGCAAAACATATTCGTGCTCAAAAGTGCTCTAAAAAATGCCTGAGCTCAGCCTGAATATTTATATAATCTGATCTAGGGTTGATATTATTCATTTTCAGATATTGTAGGCAAAAACTAAAAAAACTTGGCTATAATTTCATGGGGTAAAAGGTGGAAAAATCAACTCGTTAGCTTTGAATCGATGGGAGATGAGGATATGGTTGACTAATTTTCAAGAGTACGGAAAATAATACTTGAAGGGCGAAATTATCTAAAATGTAGAATTGAAGGGTTAAGGGACATGCACGCAAAATTTATTTTCACTGAAATCACACCCTTATTACTTCGTTAAACAAATCTCCTCAACGACCTCTACATCAATTTTGTCCTCTTGTCAAGCAAAATCAGCCACCAGGAGGATATCAATGTAAAATGCAGGCTGTATTTCCTGGACTATGTCATACTATTATTACATGGCATAAATTGTATGTTTTTATAAATCCATCCTAGTTTACCTTTTTTTGGTGTCACCACCTTTAAATTCGGATATAACTACATAATGATCTCGTTCCGATATATTTATTGTTTTGACCGAAAAAGAAACGCCTTCCAGCTCGACTAACTGCTCTTGTTGATGTGAAATGGATTGGAAATTTATAGAAAATCATTACTGGTGAAAAAGCTTTCAACGTCTGCTTTGTTATACGGTTATTGATAAAAAGCAAAATGTGAGATTATGGAACAACGAAATATGATAGAATAAAAAATCCTTTTATCGGCTGAAGCACTTTTTCGATGATAGGGAGCTCAACTTTAAATTTGGATCCTATGTTCTTTTAGGTATATAAATAAGTGACAAATGGGTAATCAAAAACTATGATTATATCAGATTTTGTTATGACAGTCGACATGGAAAACGATTTTTATAGGTACTTGACGAGCTATAACAAAAGTATGTACATCTGTAACTCTATAAATAAGTTCAAACGTAAAGTAAGTTCAATTCGTGTGTTTATTTAGAATAAAAGATTCATTTTATAAATAAACGAAAGTCATTTAAACTATAAACGGTGAATACGTTGAAGTGAACGTTTTTGTTTGAAATAAATTTAATTTCAGACGATCTCAGGATTTTCCAGTGGAGGTTGACGAAGTTAATTTTTTAAAGGCCAAACTTCAGAGTGTAAAGAAACCCTTAGCGTTTGTTAATTAAATACAAAGAAATAGTAATTACATTATACATTATAAAAATTTCCCTTCATCATGGAAAGAATATTTTTTGACTGAATAAGATTAAAATTTAACCTTTATTTCATTCGTTTGCGAGTAATTTTCGACCATTAAACATATTAGATAAGTAATAGCTACACAATCTTATGTACACTTCGTTTGAAGCCAAGATTTCAAAAACTGATGTCTCCAACGACATTGCAATGTGATTATACCGTTTATTTCACATTTCAATAAATATAAATTTTGGACTTTGTTTTATTATTTTTTCAACTGTTGAGGTGCGCGAGTTTTTTTGGTATGAAGTACTATAGTATATTTGACAGAAAAATTAAATGCGTTGATCACTTTTATAAGCATATATAAATACAACCTTTTATTGAATAGATGAGGCTTTTACTTGATGTGAATGTATATTAAATGATTAGATAAAACAATTTAATTTGTTAAAATCTACATTATATTGAATTTGAAGTTGTGACGCGTTTGGCTAACACAGTAGCTTTCTCAAACAAGTGAAGGTATAATGAAAATTTTCTAATTTATACAGTGCCTCAATTCTGAACTTCACGTATATTGACAATAATATTATAATCTATTTACAAGGAAATAAAAAGCAAAAAGTGTATTTAACAAGTTTATCTGGTAATTCATTCACAACAATCTTACCGGAACTTTTCTAGGTAAAAAGGTTTAATAAAGGAGAGTTATTGTTGATATCTATTTGGTCGTTAAGAAGATTATCTAAATATCTGTTTTCACTTATCTCAAGAGCTTCTGAGAGTTTTTTTTTGGAGGTTATAAATTAAAAAGTGGCAATGACGACTGTGGTAAAATTTATACAGGTGGAATTTTTGGGAATTATAAAACTAGAATTTCAGAACACAAACGTAGCTATGACAACCAGAAATCAGATTCTAACTACCCAAATCATTTATTAGCAAACCAACACACATTTTGCATATAGAACCTAAATCCCTAAAATAGATATTAACAATTCTCCCTCATTGAACCTTTTTACTTAGAAAGGTTCCGGTAAGATTGTTGTGAATGAATTTTCAGGTGAACTTGTTAAATACTTTAGTTAATCCCATATTTAGACAATTTTTGCTTTTTATTTCCATGTACATAGATAATATTATTGTCAATATCCGTAAAATTCAGTATTAAGGCACTGTATAAATTAAAAATTTTTCATTATACCTCCACTCGTTTGAGAAAGCTACTGTGTTAGCGAAGCGCGTCACAACTTAAAGTTTAATATGATGTAGATTTCAATAAATTAAATTGTTTTATTTTATCATACAACATTTTATGATGATAACTCAATGCAGTAGTAGACTAGCTATCAGAAAGTTTTCTACAAGTGCTCTTTCAGGCAATCAGGAATTATTTGGTTAAAAATTTTACTATTTCATAAGCACCATGGAAAGTGAACTGTCATAGTCCACAAGAGGGCGCAAGACTGGCATTTCAACGTACCACAACAACACTACAGTGTTGTTAGAATTTAGCATAATCAGTAAAAAGATTGTTGAAAAAAATTTCAGAACAACTCAACTATTTTTATTGGTATGCCCTGTATAAGTTATTCATAAGGACTCTTTCAAAACTATTGAAACGTTCTTCATGATATGAATATATTTTTAAATTTTTCACATCAACACACAAAAATGATTATAATTAATTTGTAACTATTGATAAAATTTCTCAAGATTTATCCTGTAGCAGCATCATTTCCTGCAAATGAAAAAAAGCGCATGCTCCTTACCATAAAACCGTCATACGTCCAACTACCAAATTTTAGAACGCAAGTCTGCTCATCGAACGGAAAATATTCCACGTCAATCTCACAAGAACTCTTGTAAATAGCGGGTGGTTTCCACTCAACGAGACCTTGGTGATAGATGGTGGCCTTGGTAGCTAAGGTCACTTCGAAATTGCCGTCCGCGCTGTAAGGGAATGAACTAGCGACAAACCAACCACCAGAACACTAAATAACTACCCGGTAGTATCTTAGCTTGTCTCATTTCTAGGGATGCTGTGGAGCAATTGTGACACCTTGAGTACATCTGAGGTTTTTTTTAATTCATGGTAAAATTATTTATTTATATTTATATTCTTCAATTCAAACTATTCGTCTCACTGTAGGTGTCGAAAATAGATTTTTTTTAAACCAACACCTGTAGATTGAGAGTTTATTAATAGAAACCCACATATCCAAACTCAAAGGATTATCTTGATCTACAGTTTTTAAAGTTATTGCATCTGAGGATGTAATTAGTGATTATGCTAATCGTCAAAAAGTGTAATAGTATATTACACACCAAGGTGGGAAGAGTTTTATTACTGTCGAGAGGTTAGCTATTATCTCGAGACAGGAATGAAACATCCTACCGAGGTTTGTATATTATTTTATTCACAACCATCCTATCCCGATCAAAATTAATAAATCTTTGTTTCGTTCTGAACACACCTAATATATTACATTTGACAACTACTGTCACCAATATGAATAGATGTCAGATAAAGTCGGATGGATATTAAGTTATAATAATTCAAATTTAACCAATAATTTCAATAAGTAGTTTTTTGTATTTTAGTTCATTATTGGTTTTTATTGTTTGTCATTGAATAGTTAATATAATATTTGTGTTTTATTTTGAAATATAAAAAATATTCATCTGAAATTGATGATATTAACGATCACAATATTTTAGAGGTGCGGATGTGATCGATGAGGGCGGGAAATAGAGGTGTGTAATATGATGTTAGAGAGATTTTAAGCCACTTATTTGATCAACGTTATAAAAAAATAACCGATCACCATAATAAGCGATAGCGTACTCCGTTATTTACGTCGAAATAAACGAAACTTTATCAAGAGATATAGTTTTAACATAATTGCCAAGTGTATTATGTTTATTTCGTTGAATGAAAAAAATATATGAAAAACTATTAAAAATGTATTAAAACTATGCACAAATAATTTTAAATAATATATTTTAATACTTAATTATAATTTGGCTCTCAAAATGTACCTACTCTATATACATCTTTGAATATTTTAACTTGTCAACGCCGATTTTTAACGTCAATTTCGCCTAATGTATATATGCTGAAAATTTCGTGAAGAATAGCGCCCCTTATTAAGTTCTTCCATTAGACCTTGATCATTCCGACGTCTAATTATATTTTTCATATTATCCATAATTGTCATGGATTAATGTATACAAATCAAATTAGGCATTCCAAATCACGTGACCCAATATGGCGTCTGCGGGCAAATAACTGTCTTAAGTGTCATAAGAAAGCATTTAGTACGTGGTGAATAAATTGTTTAAACGGCATTATCTCCAAAGTTGTGTGAATTTGTGATTGTTGATAGACTTTTTAAGATGCAGAGTGATTATTTAAAGACATTATTGTTGCAAAATCCATAAATTGGCAAGAGGTAAGCTGAAAATCCAATTTGTTTGTTTCCTAGATGTGAAGTGAAATATTTGTTTACAGATATCGAATGAAGCTAACAAATCTGTGGCTTAAAACCGCTGGCACTGAGAAAAATTTTACAGCATCCCTGTTGAAACGACTTCCACAACCAACCATAAGGCACGTAGTTGGCATTTTTTCGTATTAAAATGTAATAATACCACTATTAGTCCTAAATAATATAAAAAGGCACAAAAACAACAATCCCACAAAATTTAAATAAACTTTTCAACAGCACAATAATATAACACCAACAAACTATTTGACCCCAGCCGCCATATTGAATTTGTTTTGACAGGTCATTGGAATGCCTAATTAAGCAAACAGAAAAATTTAAGGTTAGTTACTCCAAAATAGAGAGTTATTGGAAAAACTGCCTTGCAGTAATTGTGATGACCTTAAATAAATACTGCTCGACCTTGAAACAGAATTAAAATTTTGAGTTATTGAAACATGAAACTCTATAATGACATTATATTAAGGTAGTTGTCACAGATGACACAGATGACAAAGATTGTGACATATAAATATGAAACCTGAAATAAAGTCGGGATAGTGCACTGCAGTAATCGCGCACAAATAAGGACAAGCACTAACCTTAAGAATTTTTCCCTCATTCAAAACATCATATGCGCATGCGTTTATGTCACCATAAGGACAGCACTATTACTGCTTGACCTTATGAAAGTTCCAATAACTCTCTAATAACGTTTAACGTGTAACGTCGTTCACGGGTTATAGCTTCAAAAACTAAAATAATTAAAACAGTCACCCGCTATTTTAGAAAGACTGCGCTTGCTCAGCTTAACGTTTAGCGTGTAACGCATGTCAAATTTTACGTGGCTTAAAATATCTCCACTTTCTAACCTTCAATGACGTTAGTAATGACAGCATTACATATATATGGTTGTGAATAAAAGTTGTATTTTATTAGATATAAATTAGTAAGCAAAAAAATTGTATTATTCAATTCATATTGCGTCCTCATGTTTCACAAAAGCGGTTGGCCTTGACTGCTTTGCCACCGTATATGGACAATAAATAGTAGGTTCACTCCAAGCTCCTCCCAGCGCAATGTCTATCTCACTCGGTCTCCGATGCTACTCTTTTAAGGGGTTTTGGAAGTTCCAATCGAGTGACAGACATACAGCATGGGAAATCTGCTTCGGAACCTAGGTACGAATTACACAAGTACGACAAGGTTATATGAAAGAGAGAGGAAGAATAATTGTGCACAATCATCACTTTGTTTCACCTTAGGGGGCGTAAGCTTATTCCCGAGAGTGCCCGACTGCTCATTGCCCTCCTATTTTATCTAGTTGGTGGTGGTAAATGGTAATTCAGTATGCTCCCAAGACGTAAGGAGTGAGGACGTTAAAGAAATATAAAAATACAATCGTTATTACGTAACCTGTAAATCTTAAAATTCATTTTTGTCAACATGATCATTTTAGACCAAGTTGACAATTTCTAACTACAATAGGATATTATTTTAGCCATTGTAACTTGAAAATAAAACATCATTTCTTGAGAGAACCACAATTAATAAACTAAAAATCCCTTCCATTAATAAATTAAATTGAAAAAATAAAATAAGGTACCTACACCTATTCTAAACGTAAAATATAAACTTCCTGAAAAAATATTTCTCGAAATTACTAATTATTTTCACAATTGTTGACTTTGAAGGAATTGGGCCATTTTCAAATGCCACAATAAACAAATTAACGATTTCATTAGCCGAATGACCTCCAAAATACCATCTTACAATTTGCACTTTTTCGCAGGTTAAGTATGTTAATGAAGGCATAATTGTAAATGTTTTATTTTCAAATACAATGGCATGCGCTTCCAACGTGATCAACGTTTGTAGCGAAAAGATCTAGGAATAGCAGTTTAAATGTGAATTCTATCTGTAAAACACAGTGTTGCCAAGTGAAAGTGTTTTGTTTTAGCTATTGTGCATGACTTCGAAAAAAAGTCAACGAAAACGAGAGAAAAATATCATTTGTACAAATTAATCTGCGCTTCTGGCAATAGCGGTTGAAATAGTAGGGCAATGAGCATTCGTTCACTATCGGAAATAGAACCACACCCTAACTGGAATTAAATACACGCGTCGATGACCATTTGATGACCGCGTATAATTATCTTTCTCTCTCATTCAGCTGTTTCTCTGTCGTACTTGTGTAAGGTGTAAGGTTCGGAAGCAACTTACGCACACTGTATACCGTGTATGCCTTTTGTAGTAAAAGAGCCACTTCTATGCATCTCTTCTAATTCTTTTAATGAAGGACTAAATATTATTCTGTCCCCTTGGTGCCCGATTAAAATCCCCCTCCTCTGTCCTCCACTATAAAACACCCCGTATAAAGTTCAATGTATCAAGTTACCATTGAATTTTCTTTTTATCAATTTATGTCGAACAAATGTTTTCCTGAAGAATTCAACACTTCATTCAATTTCCAAGAATTAGAAAGTAATAAAAAAGATTAAATTTGTTTTAAAAGTAGGTCTTCATTTTATTAAAAAAATCTTCCATTAATGATCTTTCGAAATTGCTTTTTACTCTCCGTCGAGAAGATTAGGAGTTCGGAAGCCGAGAGATATAATGATTATCCTCTTATTACGTTTTTTCCTGCTGTCACTCAAACTTAGTTTTTGAGTTTAAAATGCGGTTTCACAGAGTAGGGGATGATGGCACCCTTTTTTCAATAGCTGAGTTCAATGTCTAAATCAGAGTTTTACTTCAAAATACATTAAAATATAAAAACATTGTTTTTCTAAGATCACATTGAAAAGTAGGCTTTCTCGCTTGCCATTGATAACGAAAAGTTGACGTTTCTTGAGGAGAGTTACTTTACGCTCGCCGAGCGTAAAAAATGGCAAAACGCTCGTTGCCCATAACAATCGATACTACGAAAACAATTGTATTGACAGTGACATATATAAAAGTTTGAAACATATTTGAATTGACATATTTAAACTGACAGATTTTAAAAGTTCTCGTGAATTCTACTTTATATTTGTTTTTAATAGTTACAATTCAAGTGAAAGTGACCATTACTCTCAAGCAATAATGTATCACTTTTTCATTTATTTTATTGAAGTGTGCCATCATATCAACTCATTTGATAAGATGGCACACACTGTCGAGAGGTGCATTCGCAGGCTTATATCGGATTTCGTTTTATGAATTGATGTAACCATCCTCAGCCAGCTTTTTCCTTAGTACGATTGAACAGTCACAGACAACCTTATCACTTTTCAAATCCATTGGTATGATGGCACCCTATTTCACCATATTGAACATCTTGGGTGCCATCTTATCAAAAATCGGCAATTATAACTGTGTTAAATTGTGATACTGTAACGGCTCACCCAAAATCACAAATTTCATACCTTTTCAATAAAAAACAATTTCTTACCTTTTTAATAAAAAACCATTTCCAAATTAGCGGTATGATTTTTTTTCTGCGAAAATTTTATCAGGAAATTTATAGGAAGTGTTATCACAATTGTGGAATATTTTTAACAAAGTTACGAGCGGTTTGCTGAGTAGTCAGATTTCCCGCGAGGCAACCCCGTTTTTTCCGATTTATCTCTCTAGCGCGACACCCGATAAAAATCTTGATATCCGAGAGGATTTTTTTTTCTTGTGCGCAAGAAAGATTGTGTGCGAGAATGAAAGAAATTCGATTCACTTAAATAGTAAATGTCACGAGTTTATACCACCAAAGAGTTGAAAAAAAAACGAATTCATCTTCCAGTCGAATGATGAAATTAGAAGAGATTGATGGTCATGACAAAAAATTTCTAATTTCACGAAGAATGTCCCGCAATATCTCCAGTTCTGACAGGAATAAAATCATGGTTTTGAGTGACAAAAAAGGATGAAAGAGATTTTGTACATAAGGCGAAAAGGGAAACGAAGCTCATTTTATAATTCCATTCAAATACACTACTAAAACCTTGGTACACCAAATATATAGCAGCGTTTCAATGTAGACATTTTTCTACACTATTATCCTCATTAGGATGATATTTTCCTCCGCTTTATACTCCTCAACCTCACATAGGCTGATGGACTGGGAGAAAACTTCCAATTTTCATTTGTCGGTGATAAAAGCTGGCAGTCTATTCGGATGGGACTGCCTTCAAAAACTCTTAACCCTATCCAACCATATAATGTGAAACTTGAGTTAAGGTCTGAAACTACATCCAGTGGTCCTGAATCAGCATTGGGAATATCAAAAACTGCATAACGTGGTTTTAAATCTTCACTGGAACCACGTGCAGGATAACAGCAAGCTTCTGGTAAAAAAACCTAAGTCATGAATTATCTTCGAATGTGAAGCGCTGTCTCATTGGAGATATAGACTTCTAGCACTAGATCGCCCAAGATGAACCTAGTAACCGCTACTGATCTCATAAATAGTGCAATCAAGAGCACAAGAAGCCCAAAGGCTGAGGCGCCGAATTTTCGAAACATCTTGCCATAAGAATAAACAACCATATGAATGAAATTTTGCAAAAAACTCAATTAAACCAAATAATCACCCCACATTGAAAAATACCTATCATTGAGCTTCAGCACATTGTTACAGTGTCTTGAGAATAGCATATTAATGTCTGATATATTATTATGGAATACCTCAATGTTATGACCTCAAAAAAATGAGATATCTTAGTTACTTGTTTATTTATATCAATTGCTATAATTTAATTCAGACGATGCAAATTTAGTTTGTAAAACCGGTTGAGTGATAAATCTTATAGTTTTGTTGTGGAATTTCTTATTCATTGATTTTATTCAATATTAAAGTACTATCTTTATTTTTAGCCTCTCTGTTATCTCCTCAGTTTTTGGTACAAACTCCTGGGACACCATGTATAATTTTATGTGGACAACTGAATCTGAAAGATAAAATTATAGACAAGCACAGAGTGAAAGAAAGAAAAACGACAATGCATTCGTACAACAAATTTAAAAAGAAAAGCTCCAGCTTGCATTTTTCTTTACGTTTTAATAGTATTTTTTTATAATAAAATTATTTATAGTACCCAATTCGGTTAAGTAGTCAACTCCTCTTTAATAACTACCACATTAGCAATTTTGTTAGCTATATAAAACGGACAACTTGTTTTTATTGATGCCATAAATTGTTTTTTTTTTTATTTTGTCAATCGTAAAAATATTTTCCATAAAACAAATTGAATATTTATCGTTGTAAGAGAAATGCGACTTAATGGAACGTGGAAAATTCGTATAATTGAACTACTAAAAGAATGTATATATTTTCTGCTTTAACAAATCAAAAATTACATTATTGTAACGAGAACTTTTTCTATTGAAGCATGTAATGTAAGTAGTTTTCAAGGTATAAGTAAATGGATTGGAAAAGTGAAGAAAGACGAAAGAAGAAAAAATGTAAGGATTAGAACACTGAATAGATGGCAAGATAGATGGGATGGGAATAACACAATGGACGAAGCAGCTAATCCCAAACCTAGAGATTTGGTTAAACTGCAAACACAAGTTCTTTTTCTTTCTCAGGAGCCGTCCCTCCGACGGTACCACCTCAGCATCCTGGGCTTATTGTGGATACTCCTAGTGTTCTGACTACAACCTATCCAGCCAATCCGTTCCCTGTATTAGCTCATACAGGTTCTTTGCTGGTTGGTTGTAGAAGTCTTCTGGAGTCATTTGGGTTCTGCCATACAGCTTCTGCCTTCAGTGGTCCAGCGACTCATAGTTGCATAGTATATGCAGAGCTGTTTCGGAATCCTTTTTGCATCTTCTGCGTGTGAGGTCTCCGTTGTACAGCCCTATTTTGTTTAGGTGCTCCCTTGTGGGAAAGTGTCCTGTAAGTAGCCCCGTAATGGTGCGTAGTTTGTTCCTGCTCATTGTTCGCTACTTTTTCTGATTGTTCTTTTATGAATTTCTTCCCATGTATTTGCCTGGTCGTATTCTTCCAGTGTCTATTGTGTTGTTCTCTCAACCACCCTTTTAACTATGACCTCGTTAAGCATCTGGGGATGCCCACAGCAGGTTCGGGTCCGTTCATCAGAGTTGACGATCCTACTCTTGCGAGTTCGTCAGCTTTTACATTGCCAGCGATACCTTTGTGACCTGGGACCCACTCCAGTGTTACACTGTTCCGAGTCGCCAGTCTTCTAAGTTCTTCGCCGCATTCCCATACTAGCCGAGATGTCACCCTATAGCTCTGAAGTGCTTTAAGGGCGGCTTGACTGTCACTATAGATCCTGATCTAACTGTAACACAACACAGGTACTTACACCAAATGTTACCTATTTTGATTGGACATGGCTGTTTTGGAGTGTATACAAGCAGGATGAAGGAAAAGTCACACCATTTTCTCTTGTATAAGATGGCATAAAGAAAAACCATTGATGGTTGACAGAATGAATATAAATAATATAATAAAACATAATGGTGTGCTCAAAAGAAAATGAGCCAGGAAAGATAAAGAGAGGAAAAAAACTTCCAAGAGATAGAGAGTATTGGGAATGCATAAATATCGGGTGCTGTGTGGTCAATTCTGGATGTCATATAGATTTTACCATTGATCACTCAGAGAGATACCACAAGGCGAAAGGAGGGGCTTCGGACAGAGTAGCGGAGCACTACAAAGAGTGTGGCTAATTTGTCTCTGCTTGCTCATTAGCTAAGCGTACTACATATGATTTTAGCAGAAATGGAGGACCTGAAGCAAGCTTGAAATGGCCAAAAAAAGTGATTGATGAATTTTGGAATGAACTATCCCGAGTATGTATATTTAACAATGATAATTTTACAAAAGAAAATAGTATAGCAATTATTATATTGATACAGGTTGTTTGAAGGAAAATATTTGTAATGAATTTAGATTTAGCAGAAATTTTTCACAAAAATAGATATCATCGAGGTCAAAGTGGTATTAAATTGGAGAAGACTGTCAATTACAATTATATTAGTATAACATTTATAACAACTTACTAGTTTTTATTCACTTATTGAAATATATATTTATATGTCAGTAATTATCAAGACCTCAGATTTTAACTCAAGGCATCACATTTGCGCAATTGTGACTAGAAAGGAAAAAAAGGTACAATACCTTAACAGAGTCTGTGCTGATGATGCCATATGGTGACATGATTATTTCTACATACTAAAATGAGTGGTAACATCAACATAAAAAAAAACTAAAAGTTTGCTACCAATTACAGCACATGCGTCATAAAAGAATAGTTAGTTTTTTCTTAACTGAGAAACTGTATAAATTGCAATTGAGAGCAAACCTTGAAATATTTCACACAATGAAAAGATATTCATAAATATTCGTTCAAAAATTGATGCTTTCTGAGCTCTCTTATATACTTTTCAGCATTGGAGCAAGAATTTACCTTGAATAGAATGAAAATTAAACATAAATTTTCAGTAGGGTACAATACAAAGATCTAAAATATTCTATTAAACTGCAAAATTTGCACTGTATGGTTTGTATCCGATAAAAAATGGGGTCATTCTTAGTTATTTTCCTGCTTATCAGAATAAATATAAATTTACCAACTTTAAATACAATTTATACCTGATGGTTAGGGCAATTTTCAAGTCTATAGGTTGGCAAAGCTTCAAGTCGTTGTCAGATCAATTGGTAAATTCTTCAATTCAGTTTGTCATTTATTGTCATTAGATTTCTCTATCCTTTTAAATTAATTGTTTCTTGATGATTGAAAAAAACGTTAATTTCTATACCTAATTATTCAGACAAATCTACAGTGTGTAGTTAAACGCATTAGAATGCCCAAGCAGTTGAACAGTGAGTGAATGTCAAGAATTACCTATACGTATGGTAACATCTTCATTAAGTTATTTTGATTGATAGTGCAAACGTGGGGGCCCGCTTAATGCCATAAAAAGCATAAGTAATGATATTCATATCCATTATTATTAATATTATTGCTATATATTAAAACGTAGAAGATTGGAAGTTTTTATTGTTAGGTTAGGTTGATGATACTGGATATATTTTCATATAAAATTGCTGTTTCTAGTATCTTATCCACATTTTTCACATAAACATTACTAATATTAAATGAATCTGAGACTAATACAAGATTTTTATGGTATATAAACACCTGCGATGCATGCTTTATGAGGCACAAGCTAATAAGAAGGAATACTGCCAGATTGACATTTCAAGTTTCCCTAAAATAAAGAAAGAAAACCACAGTTTGGCAACGTCACAAAATTTTGCAGAAACATTTTGCAAAAGCTACCCAGTTACTGGTAGCGATTTTCAAATGACTAGCCAACTCCAACGAAATATTTTGGAGGAATGCGAAATAGTTTTTTGCGATCATTTGTAGTAGTAATTATTGATCCATGGATTCAGATATATGCAAAATTGTACTAATTATGTAATAGAATTGTGCCGTTATAATCATGAAATTTAAGGTGAGTTCACCATAGTATCTCATGTATCAGTATAATTCTCAAAGTAACACAGTCTATAATTTAAACATATTATGCAACAAATAATATAACTATAAAGGAGTTATAGAACATACATTTTAAATATTCGTTATAGGAAATAGTTATTTTTTTTCTCAACCAGTCGTTATGTGTAAAAAGAAAATGTTAAACGGTTAACGATTTGGTTCACAAATTGACACGGAGAACGAGATCTAGTGATCTCATTTATTCGATACTCTAACTAATTATCAGGTATCTTCTTTCCAAGTCTGCAGCAATTTTCAATCTCTCTTCCTGATCTCCATCGGTTGGGTTAGTTGCTAATTGGTTTAGATGGGATTCTAATTGGGTTAAATATGTCTTGTATGTTTGGTGATATACAGAGTGCGGCAAATACAAAGATATTGAAACCGAAATGTGTCTGGATAATGAAAAGTGGTACAAATGAAAAAATTGTCATCTTTTTGCCACTCATGGTTAACCAAATATCTTTAAATATCGGCAAGCTTGACAAAACGTTCAGCTTGAACTTGACTAACTACATAATATACAAAAATGGTTGGTGGGTTCTGATGGACAAAGGGTCATGCTATATGAGATGGATGCCACGGAATCTTGGTCATGCTTTCAGAATAGATGCCCACCAAAAAATGGGAAATTAATCAGTCCTCCCTTCTTGGCGGATATGAGCTGGTTCAGAGACAAAATAAATGTCCAGCTTGGATCCGCTACCTGGTGCAGCCGACCAAAGACTAAATTTCTTGAAAGTCTTGAACAGCATGCAACAGTCTTCCAGTGGATTTATTCGTCATCGATCAGTGTGTTAGGTTGATACTGGAGAATACTGGACAATAGAAATCCTTCCTAACAGTTTAGCTACAATAACGCCTCTGTGCTCCAATAGTTGAGACTTAACGCTGATTTGGCTGCACCAATATAATTATCCTGGTATAGATCCCGGGTCACAACGGAATCCTGGGTAGCGAAGTAGTGGACCAGCTAGACAGGAAAGGAGGTCAGCCATTGTTCATAGGCTCAGAGCCCCGACTCTATATCTGACAAAAAGTATCACTACCAGAAATGCAAGGGTCCAATGAAATCAAAGCACGCTCAAAATTCAAAGCAAAAACCTTGCTTAACATGGACAGGGAGAGGATCAGGTTTACAACTCCTGGCTAAACTTTTGTATGCGCGGGATAGGACTAGTCGAAAATATAAGTATAGTCTCTGCCCAGAAAAAACACACTCCAGACCCTGATGGATGCCTTTGTGCCCCTGAAGATGCAGATGAACCTTCACGGATTGTTTATTTCCTTGGAAGTGTTGAACTTACGCGGTAATTGAATTTGGATTGTGCCAAAATTGACAGTATTGTCGCAGTGCACGGTTCTGAAAAGACCACTCACAGGAACCAAACAAAGACTGCTGAAAGATTTTGGTGTTCTAGCAGGTCAATGCTGCCTGATTGGGCACTCCAAATGATCAAACTAGTGGATCAAAAAGGATGCAGATTCTGTGGAGTATAAGAAGAAGCCTACATCAACAAACATGCTGAACGCACTAGAACTTCCCAGGGCACAACACCAATTAAGTATTGATTGCACCAAAATAACGTTTAGAACAATTATGCAATCCGTTTCGTACTCTTAGAAGATGCACCAAGACCAAGTCGATGTGTCGTCAGCAAATAACTGCTATAGTTTGGCAAGTTTGTATGAAGCTTCGGGGAATCGGTAAGAGGCGAGGAAACATGGCGGTATCTGTCATAAACGTACAAATGGCGAACGGTACCTATTTTACCAAGTAAAATTGAAAATACAAAGGTCACTGACAATACCAACGCCACTAGATAAATCAATATCAGTCAATTGAGGAAGTGAGAGGGAAGAAGACACGCACGCGCTTGCCAATAAGAAGTCAGCTGGCCAGGCCTTTCGATAAAAATCACCAATTATGTAATTCGGTGGGTGTGGTAATTATTGTTTTCGTACAACGCTGTCAGAGCTTGGAGAAGCCAATAACAAATTTGGGAAAGTGCTCATGTTTTAATATTCATAAATTGGAAAAATAATGTTGATAGAAAAAATCCAAGGAAACAAGCACATCAAAGAATCAACGTTTAATCATATGGTTAATATTGTTAATAATAAAAAGTCCCTTTCCTAATTATTATCACTACATACTTAGCACTTTAGCTTTTTCTAGTTAAACGTGACAATATCGAATGTTTTCAACTGCATTCTTTCCACGGCTTCCGATGAACTTGCCAAAGTATAGAGATGTTTTGAAAGTATCAACATAGAACATAATATTTTGAATGGAAATACTAAACATGTAGAAATTCGCCGACAGCTAAGAATTTGATCATTTGTTTTGTCTGTATTTGTTTTCTCTGCTACTTTCCATAATTGTTCCTATCATATACCTGGTGCTGTGACCACAATAGATCTGAAAATATCGCATAGGAATAGCCCGATTAGTCACCACAACAAAGCTAGCCTGGTGCTGTATTAAATGCGCTCTAATTTCAACAAGTGTGATCATCAACACATAGTAGTACTTAGAAGTAGACTAAATTTTTATATTCGCATAAGTTTTTTAGTACTTTATGTTAACAGTTCCATAAACTAGCCTTAAAAGTGCTATAAAATTTTATGTATCCGATCGAATAGAAGCCTTTTATCACCACTATTTTATGTTACGTGTAATGTTATTCTCGTTTCACATCCAATAGGGACATTGAAGTGCTATTCGAATTTTACAGACACAAACTTAATGGGACTTTTGTTATTCTTCAGTACGTGTGAAAAATGACAATAACAAAGGACACATTACTTTCTTTCCGTCAAGGAAAACGATTGTGTCCTCTCCTCTACAATATTTAAGGTGCAAACCATGTATTCCGGATTTAAGAACGATTTTCAAAAATATCCGATATAAATATTGATAAAGAAAAGGATTTATAAGTGATGACTGGAACAAGAAGCTACCAGAAGAATGAAGGAAAATAGGATGATAATTGTCGTCACCAGCAGGTATAGTGAGTAGGGTTTTTTGATATACAGCACAAGTGAGCTTTTAAATCCGGACTTTTCCGTAAAATACCTACGTTAATGATTTATTTATCTACCTACTTTGAACGAGTAAATAAAATCAAAAATATTTCGGATGCTGTTAATTTAATTTATAGCGTATCGCCAGAAAAGTGGTTTTTGCTTATCTTATCGAAAAAAAAATTATCCAAAATTAAAATTAATTTCCATTAGCACTGTACGGAGCTAGGATATCATTGAGCCAAGCGATAGTTACCGACACAGGTAGTATCAGTCAAATGATTATTATTTATCAGATTATTTTACTCAATACGAAATACGCGCCTTCGATTGGTTTAAATATGAGAATTGATATCTGAAAACACCATGTTTTTGATTTTGTATTTCGGCACCTGATTGGATACATGCAATTTTCCTATCTGTGTGTTTCGCTTTGTCATTAGTTGTTTTATTCGATAGTAAAAATCTAGTGACTGACAGAAAATTTCAAGTTATTAAAGAAACGTCGGAATCATTGTATCAAGAAATAATCTTGACAAATACAACTCGTGTAATTAATGATTATCGAAAATTTCTTCTCTTTTTCGAAACAAATTGTTGTTTTAGGAAACCACACTCGCGCTTACGCGCTCCTGCTGTTTCCATAAACAATTTGTTTCTCAAAATCGAAGAAATTTGTATTTCGATGATCATTAACACACTTGTTGTATTATTATCGAAAATTAATTAAACGGATACCTTGAAGTGATGATTTGAGTTTAGGAAAAGGAAAAAAAACTCTGCCTGAGCCATAGACTTATAGCCTGAGCTATATTAGAAGACAACAGCGGTTGTATGTTGAGATTAGTTGAGCTATTTGCCAGAAATTCGTTCACAGTAATAAATCATGAGCTTTATTTCCATGAATCGAATCATTTCCATCTAAGGTGTTTTCCTATAACTCTTATACATATACAGTCCTATTCAAAACTCCCCTCCCCCCCACGTATCTTTTGAACAGCTACACTTACATTAATAAAATTTGGAAGGAGGAAATAAAGTGTTGTAAACTTCTCTACGAATGGTAACAGGTGACGTAATAGTAATAGATGACGTCACAGTGCCACTCTGGCCAATAATTTTAAATAGGACCTTATGGCAAGTGATATCTCGTTTGAAAGGCATTGACAATGGCTACATAGCCATATTAATTTTGTTTGGGTTTAAACTAATTTTGACGGATAAATTAAATAAATACCAAAATTATTATTTCACATTTATATATTGAAGATTTTTCAGTCCGCCTTAGTGGTCAAAAAAATTGACGTTCTCAATTTAATGGTATTTGTTGCTTTGCAAAGTTTTTTTTCTAAATAGCTTAAATATTTAATTTTATTATTGTTTCACGAGACGTTTAAGAGTTTACATAGGCAAAATGGTACGTACTCGAGGCGACAAAGTAGCTATCTTAATAATTAGTGAATCTAGAAATAATCTCCATGAGAGATACCCAGATCGCTCTATCTCGAGAACTTATTTGAGGGAGCTTCTTCACAAGTTTGAAGCAACAGGTAGTGTTCAAGATGCCAAACGATCTGGTCGACCAACATTTAGTGATAAACAAATTGATATAGTTGCTGAAATGGTAGTAAACCCTACTTCCTCTTCAACTAAAGTTGCGTCTATCTGTGAAGTAAGTAAAAGTACAGTACAGAGAGTGTTGGCTGAAAATAAATTTCATCCATACAAGTTAAAAATGGTGCACCACCTTTCGGATGACGATCCCGACAGAAGACTCGAATTCTGTGAATGTATGACAAATAAAATTTGTCAAAACCCACATCACACAAAAACAATTTGTTTTAGTGACGAAAGTACTTTTTGCCTAAATGAAAATGTGAATACACAAAATGTAAGTAAATGTTTGGAGGTATTTTGGGAAACCACATAGTTGGTTCTGTCTTCCTAAATTAAAATTTAAACGGTGAAGTGTATCTGGAGATGTTACTAAATGCAATTGAGCCGTTAATTCTTGAAATTCTGGAAGATAATCCAGATTAATTCGGCCATCTGGAAATAACATTTCAACAAGATGGTTTTCCTGCACATTATTATGGAGCAATAAGACGTTACCTGGATGAAGAATACTGAGGTAGATGGATCGGCCGGCGGGGTCCTATAGAATGGCCACCTCGGTCACCAGATCTGACACCATTAGATTTTTTTCTATGGGGGTACTTGAAATCCAAAGTTTATACTACGGCACCAGATAGCATTGGCGTTTTGAAAGAAAGAATTATTGAAGAATGCAATGCAGTTTCAGCTGACACATTCGAACGAGTACGACAAGAGTTTACTAATACGATGTATTACTGCCAGGAAGTAGAGTAGTATTTAATTTATCCGTCAAAATTAGTTTGAGCCCAAACAAAATTAATACGGCTATGTAGCCAATGTCAATGCTTTTCAAACGAGATATCATTTTCCATAAGGTCCTATTTTAAATTATTGTCCAGAGTGGCACTGTGACGTCATCTATTACTATCACGTCACCTGTTACCATTCGTAGAGAAGTTTACAACACTTTATTTTCACCCTCCAAATTTTATTAATTATATTAAGTGTAGCCGTTCAAAAGATACGAGGGGGGGGAGAGGACTTTTTAATAGCACTGTATATACTTCATTCACCGTTTCACGTTTTGGAAAGAATTCCACAAAAATCGGAAAATACTTTCGAGCGATTTTGACGCTCTTTTTTTCCGTTTTGGCTCCATTGGAAGGCGCCATTCCCAAAGCATGTTAACTGATTTCATTACCAGTTCTAGGATGCTGTTTGGTATAAGTCGAGCGCCTAAGCATTCCGTGCACAAAAAATTGTTTAGAAATTTTTATTTTAACGATGTAATGTTCGGCTGAAGACATTAATGTCGGGCCAATGAATTTCATATACGTACATCAATCTTACAATAGCATACAGGGCTTAACCGTAACGAGGGTGAATCTGAAAACCATCTTTTCCTCTCTTTCCCCAAAGTTTAAATTAACAATCAGTTTTCAGGTATATAGCCACCTCCAGGTACAAACACAAGTAGCGAGCACTGTTTTGGATAAGTAACTTAGTTAAGATAGCTTAATTAAAATTAAGTTAAGTGTTATAGTTATCAAAGGGTATGCGGTTAAGATTTTGTGATTCGTTTTCATATTTTAGTTTATGTTGTCTTCAATAAGGCATGTACGAGGCAGCTGCTAGATGCAGGCAGCCAGGGGTTAATTATAGGGACCCTGAAGAAGGCGGTGCTCCTTGGACAACCAAGAAGCACATGACTCTTCTTTACGCACACTAATTGTATGTTATTAGTTTATTGAAATGTATTAGTCAAATAAAGTGGGCTCCTTCCATTCCTTTCCTTTTCTGAAAGTGACTGATCATGCTAGGCCAGGGGTGTGTGGTGGGAACTTTCCTTCCCTTCCTTTTTTTTGCCCCCCTCTCTGTCTGTCTGTAAGAATTTGAAGGGTGGTGACCCCACAGCACTTAGGCCACAATTGACCCATTGTGCATCTTTCTGAGGTTCAGACTTCCTTCTAGCTCGTCATCCAGCCTACTTGTTTGAAGTAGGCGATAACGTCGCCGAAAGTAAGCTCCCTCATGCTGGCTTGTGTTAGCCTGTAATCACCAAATACAAAAAATTGAGAGAGTGTCGGACATTCAAAAAGAATGTGTTCGACAGTCTCATCTTCCTGTTCACATCCTCTACAAAGTGGAGTGTCAGACAGACCCAGTCTGTTGAGGTATTTTCCTAGGTGGCAGTGACCGGTCAGAATACCCGTGACTGTCAAAAGGTTCTGTCTGTTCATAGTCACGTCACGTCAGGAGGAAGGCTCAGGATGTGGAGTTTACTCGAGAGCACTAAGCCTAAAGATTGAGTGGGGAATGGGAAAAAATACCAGCGTGGTTCAAACAGAACTGGCTGGTATCTCAATCGCCACAGAAGAACTAACCAGGAGAGGAATTTCTGGCAAAAACATAGCAATCTGCACTGATAGTAGACAAGCCCTATTAGCCTTGAATAGACAACGTGTTATATCGAGGCTAGTACCTACTAGAGTGCCACCAAGATTTAGCTAACGCCTCGGCAGATAACAATATTATCCTGAGGTGGGTTAAAGGGTACGACAGGAGTAAAGGAAATCGCATTGCCGATTCTTTAGCCAGGGAAGCCGCTGGACAAAAAAGTCTAGGACCCAGTGATACCGACGGCCTAACGACTTCGACAATTGCGGAACTAGCTAAACGTTACACCCATGCTCAATCCCTTAAGAGAGGGAATCATGGAGCTAGTATTGAGAGGAGTCGCTACGCCTATCATAAAAGTGGTATCGGTTTCGCCATTTTACTTCCACTTCTCTGTCAACTTGACATTAGTATTGTTTTGTGGATGTGAATTGGGTATTTTTGGATTTTCTTTTTGTTAGTGTCGTTTCTTTCTATTTTAAAAATTGAACAATAATGGTTTCTTGTGCTTCACGAAGTTGTACAAGTAGAGACAGTGTAAATACGAAAAAATCATCAGGAACAACATATTATAGGTTAGTAAACAATCGAAAGGACTGTACTGGAATATATTTCTTTGTGCTCCAATAAGTTTTATTCAACTTCATATTATATTCAATGTTTGTAGATTTCTTAGAACTCCATTAATAAGAGATATGTTGTTGATATTTGTAAAAAAAGGTTCTTGGCAGCCAACAAAATACCTACAGTGTTTCTATTATCAATTTCACTAGTGAATATATGTTTATTGATTGAAAATTTAAATAGTCCGGCTCTGCCGACGACGCCATATTGCTCACATCACAATGTCACTCATGTGATACCACTTTCCTATTATAAGATAGTCGACTATGTCATCTCCTCTTAATAGTAGCTCCATGGAGGGAATAGAATCAAAGGATGCAGTCTTGCCAGGATCACCCTGGGCGACCCAGGAAGCTGGCGCCGAAGAAATATTTGGCGATGACCAGGAAAATCCTTTCTTTAACAGTAGGATTTCTGACTGGCCACTGTCAACTAAGGAAACACCTCCATACTATGGGGCTAGTGGACACACCTCTATGCAGGATGTGTGAACAGGAAAATGAAACTGTCAGGCATGTCTTATGCGAGTGTCTGGAGTTATCGTCAATAAGAGAGTGTGTGTTAGGTGAGTTTTGGCCTACACCTCCAAGTGACCTGTCCACCTTCCTGAGAAGGACAGGATGGACGATGACCTAGGAGGACAACTCCTCGGGAGGATGTACAATGGGTCACATGTGGCCTAAGTGCTGTGAGCCTACACTCACCCTTCCTACTCTACAGATACAGATACAGATAGTCACGTATTTTTTGGCTACTTTGCTGTCGGGATACTGCAGCAGTTCCTTGGCAAGCCTGCAACCTTCTGCATCGTCCCATCTACCCTTAAACTTCTCAAGGGAGTGTTCCTTCATTAGGTCAATCATAGCTGACGCCGACAGACTAACGAAAGTGCCAGGTCCCAAGAGTTTTTGGGAGGCTGCTATCCTGGCTAGTGAGTCGGCAATGTTACCTTTCGATTTATTGTGGCCCTTGATCCAGCCTAGAGTGACTTCGTTGTTGCTACAGGCTTCGATCAGGGACAGGTGACACTCCAGTACTAGGCCTGATGTGATACTTGGTCTGTCCAGGGCTAGTAGTGCTCTGTCCCTCTTAACCTTCCATTCGATATAAATGAATAAGACCAGAGAGGCATAGTGGAACCGTGCTGGGCCCATAACCCATAGGTCTGTAGATGGAAACCACGCCCTGCCAGGAATCCTTACGGGACATTGTTAACTGAATATTTCAAGACGGACAATTTTCTTATCTTTCGAATGTGGAACTTTTAATTGAAAAGAGTTGTTTTTTATTCGATTCTCAATTTTATTTGAAATATGCATTATTACAGACTTATTTTTTACAAATCATCCTTCCACACCTTGAAAATTACTATCGTTATTATTTGTACCCATATTTGAATTCACCTAAATATAATTGAAAACTACGAAATCGTTTAATAATGAGCTGAAATTGTGAAACTAAAAGTGGGAAGTAACAAAATGGCTTCGATAACACTAAAAGAACTTTTATGTGTCTGAATCCTATTATATTTCTCCCCTTTTAAGAACTTAGCTTATCTCAGAATTATTACATGCATTCGGCCAGTAAATTTACTGCTGTCTGCTGATTCATCGTAATATCTCGAGCTCCGCGTTGCCGCTTTTCCCATTTTATGTAAGTGGTATCTTACAGAGTCGTGTCCAGTAGAATGAACCTGTTACCATTTTTACGCTAGTTTCCTTTAGCTCAAGAACCTGTCTTAGTGCTAGCGTGTTTTTCCGACTGCCATATAACTCAGTTAAAGTTTTTCTTCATAACGTAGTTTTTTGTTAAACCACAGTAAGATAATGGTGATTAAAACGACTCCAAGCTATCTAGTATTTCCTTTTTGTTGGTCAGTTGTGTTATGTTTAAAGCAGGTCACGCACTGGATCGACTCGTCTCGGGACGGTATGGCACAGTCAATATCATTCGGTTCGGCGCGGCAACATAGGTATGAGATTTGTTAAGTTCATTTCACACGTTGCGTCAAATCGCTGCGAGAAAAAGTACAATCAGCATATTGATAGTTTGTTGCTACGACTCATCCAGGCATAGGGGAAACGTAGCGTGTTGCCAACCTGAGTGACAGTGACAGCAATGTGGCAGCGACAATAGAAGTTCTAATTCATGCGACCGACGCTCCCAACGAAAAAAACGCCAAGTTGCATGCAACTCGCACCGTGGAAAATATACTTTTCCTACGACCACATAGGAAAGTGACATATATCGCACTGACTAGTTCTATGGAAAGTGACCTTTATTCATACGCGTACGGAAAAAAATCTTATCCGTACGTGTGTGGATAAAAAAGCTGTCAAATTGAATGTTGAAATGCTAGTCTTTTTACTCCGCAAATTAATATGTATATGTGAAATGCTTATTTCCTAAGTTGATTTGTCCATATAATAATATAATATAATCTATTTATTTCATTTAAAATAAAAAATAAAAATACCGAGCCCGGACTCGAACCACCCTACTGCTTGTCAAAAATCGAGCCCACGGATGCCTAGACCGCTCGGCCATCCCACTGTTGTAGCTTATGGTTCTTGTCCAAGATACTAATAAGCGCTAAGGAAATATACACAACAGTTTATTCATTCTCCAAAATAAAATGTGTTTATATCGACATTTATTGGACTTTCATGTTATTAAAACAATAAATATCCGTTTTCAATTATTTGAACAATGAATCCTTAAAATAGCTAGTTAATACTTTCAATCTCCTACAGGTAGGCAACAAGTTAAATATTAATTCTAACTTTTTTATAAAGGTACTTTTTTCCATTGCATAAAAATCACAATTTTCTGGGCCAATTTCAAAGGTAAGTAATCAAAACCATATAAAGTATTTACAAATACACATATGTAAAACCTCTCACATCTACATAAAAAAGCAAGATTATACATGCCTAATTTGGTAAAAGTATATCGCGTGGTCGTAGGAAAAATAGTGTACATAACTTGTGCGAAAGTGATTTTTCACACTCGTGGGATTGTCTCACTCTGTTGCGCTCGTGAGACAATACTTCCCACTCGTGTGAAAAATGTCACTTTCCGCACACGTTACGTAATATACTATTACAAGTCACAAGCGGTTGGAAACTGGAAACTGGATGACTCAATGCCCAGAGCTTCGCCGTGAACGGTTTTTATTCACTGCGCGTGAGACGTCCAGTTTTCAACCGTTTTTAATTGCTCTACGAACAAACCCATGGTATAATGGACAACGTTTGACGGAAGGTCAATTTCAGATATGTTGTTTGAGTATTCAGACATCATCAGTCATGCTTCTTTCATGAAAATTGCTACGTTTTTTCATTTCATCCATTTTATTTATCAATTCACTATTTTTGTTTCACAATACTAAGGTGTCAACTAATGAATGTTGGCTGATCCGATCCGAATCAATGCACGGGTACTAAAAGGTGCCGAAAATACCGTGTTATACCGACCCGACTCATAAATTAGCGTTTCTAATTCTTGCTACGTAAGTAACAGTCTATGAAACTTCATAAAAAAATGTGAAGATTCCTAGTTTCATGAAAAATATTTATATATTAGATCTACAGCCCAACACGGAAAGCTCCCGCTAATTGAAATTTTTTTATATAGAAACATATATGAGCCCTTGTAAACGGCTTAGCTATCGAGATTCAAGAGATTCAAAATACAAATTTGTCAGAAATGGAAAACGGTTTGATATCAATATTTATCACATTTTGTGAGTATAATACTATGTTCAAATGCAGTGTCGTGCTATAAGGGCTTAGAGAAGCTAAAATGAACGATGCTGCAGAACGTTCCCTCTAAGCAAATGTCTCAAGTACAATATTTTCAAATTACGATTTGTAGTATAATTTGCGTGAATATTTGAAAAATAAATCTGCGTAACGTTAGACCAATTGCTGAAGAGTTTTCCACTGACAAAATTTTAAAAATATAAATATATTCGTTTTGTTTCATGACAAATTTTTATTTCCAATTTCAAACTTTCAACGCCCTGTTTCTTCATTATTGATTCTTTTTTTTAATTTCTTGGGAAATTAAACCACAATATTTTTAAATTCTTTATTTCAACGTTTCGGTAGCGTTCCAGCTACCGTTGTCAAGAAAAAATAAGTAGAAATTAAAAAAAGAATGAATAATATACCACAAGGAACATACAGAAGATATTCATTATTGATATTTAAAAACCAAAAAAAAATCAATTTTTCATCGTGTGAAATATAAGAAGTAATAAAAAACATAGGGGACCATGCAGATGTTGGGAAATTGGGAACCATTACCAAGGGCATAATATTTACAGATGGAAATAGTGTAAAGTTTACAGCTGTACAGATTCAACGCTACTGTCTACTTTCTACTGATGATATTTCACGTACTTGTTATACAGAACGATATCTGGTCGCCAAATGTGATCAGATGGTACGTGTAACATTTGTACCCCACCATATTCTTTGGGCTCCCATCGTAGCTTGTAGTCATACCATGACTGAAAAAAAATTCAAAAATATTAAGCCATGCTGGACTTTGTTTCAATGAAAAGTTGATGATTAATGCGACTGTAAAGCTAGAAACGCACGTCTCCAATCACCGACTACCAAAATTGTTATTTATGTAATTAGTGGGATATGGACATCATTAACTACTCCACGTATTATTTACAAAATTTTATTTACATCTGTTTATTAGTATTATTAACAATAAATCATAAAATTTTATTGAAAAAAACTTCAATCCAACGTATTGTTATTAATATTGACTGCAAACATG
Organism: Galerucella pusilla; assembly: GCA_910591695.1. Taxonomy (NCBI): domain Eukaryota; kingdom Metazoa; phylum Arthropoda; class Insecta; order Coleoptera; family Chrysomelidae; genus Galerucella; species Galerucella pusilla. The sequence continues at coordinate 150,522 of CAJUYI010000391.1, forward strand.
AGGCACTGTAGATCATATTTTGTTACCATAGCAGCAAAGACAAACAAAGCTGGGAAATAAAATGAATTAGTTATGTCATCAAATTGTCAAAAATGAATGAACAAAAATCTATAAAAATAAATTCAAGCGAAGACCATCTCCCTTCGAATATTGGAAACGCAGCTTCCTGTGTTATTTTAAATATTTAATTCTTCTATCAATATTTTTCTTGACTCTTATTATCGCACTAGTGTCACTAGTCATTATGACACTGAAAATAGTGTCAAATCGTACCCGTCTACCCACTTATTTTAAATGGAAGAATCTTGAGAAGAATGCATTTCTTCGGATTGCATACCACCTGAAATTAGAATTCGTTGTGTATATATTTGTTTATAGAAAATTTATTTTTATGTTTTTCAACCCCTTCAGAGCACATTTTTTTATTTTTTCCTCATGTGGTCGTAGATAATGTTTTGGATGACACTTGTGCGTGAAGTACTTTTGCGCGCTCGTTGCGAAAAAGGCAGTCGCTACGTTCGTACCTTGCATTTTCGCAACTCATGCGCGAAAGTATAACTTCACGCACTTGTATCATAAATAACTATTAGTTGAATAATAAACCACTGCTCTGGTGCCAAAATGAAACACACTTCACTTGTATGTATGTTTGTTTGTAACTCACTCCTTTGGACTCCATTTTGACCCATTACTAGAACGATTACACTAGCTGGCGCCGTGGTTTAGTTGAGAGTTCGAATCTTACAGAGGCCTGAAGCTTTTTAAGAATATGTAATACACTAAGTGAAGCTTTGTGAATCACAAAAGTAAAATCAATTAGAATTATATTAGCTCCACTTGGATGTAAGTATGTATGTTTCTACCGATTCCTTTTGACTCGATTTTGACCCACTTTAAACGAACATGTTTAATTCAAACTTTGTATTCTTGTCAAGGGCCGATGACAATACAATTTAGTTATAAAATATACGGTGTTCCATTTATAACGCAATCTTTAAACTCGATTTTCACCCACTTAAAAGGTCCAGTTTCACCAACAGTTTTAATCCCGATTTATCTTTTAAGTGGAGCGTCTAATCATCGACTGATCGCGATTTAGTACAAATCGGCCATTTTTGGTGGATTTATCTGTCTGAAGTCCGATTAGTTCAGATTTCAATATTATATTATAGATGAGGAATAAATATTTTTAAATATTTGTGATAAATTTGTGATATATTGTTCATTATGGCATTTCGAAGAGTTTATGATTTTGCCTTCGAAGACGATAGTGGTGAAAGATGAATTCATTTTTCGTTCTTCCAAGAACTTTTCAACACAATCGTTGATCTTGGCCATGCTGCTTCGGAATTATATTCTTGTGTTATTTGTTTCTCCCAACATTCATTTTTGGAGTTCATAGATTCATTATCAGTTTTTTTGTTCTCAATTATATGTGAATACTTTCTGATAATATCTACTAAGATCTGTTTATCCTGCACTGTGAATGTTGGGTCTCTCTTTTTTTCAGCTTCTGCACGTTAGTTATTGTTTATTTACTATATTTTTTATTTATTACAAAAACAAAATAACCAGAGCGGTGTAAACACAAAATATTATTTAGGGTTATGTTTACGTTATCAAATCACAATGACTGACTCAGAACTATACATCTTCACAGAACAATAGAATTTTCTACATTCCAAAATGGTTTGCTGATCTAATCGTGATTTGATAAATCACGATCATCTCGTACGGGTTGATGCATGGTGAAACGGAAAATATTGTTAAGTCAGCTTAACTATTAAGTAGAGCTTAATTAATCCGAGATCAATCGTAGTTTGGTGAAACTGGGCCTAAACGCTCAGATTAAGTCAAGGACCGATGAAAATACAATATAGTGGTAGAATAGGGTGTTCCAATTTTAAAAAACATAACTGATCTGGAATAGAGTTTGAAAAAATCTGTAAAAAATACCTCATCGTAAGTCGAACTGAAGGGTGAAAAATAATTCTTAATTCAAGAATGAAATGATTAAGGAGAAATTTGATGTCATTCTGGTGATAGCGTGGGGTGATATGCAAATTTGGATTAATTTCATTTTGATTAAAAAATATCAGAAACATTTTCTAATTGTTATTTTTGAATAAGACAAACAACTTCTTGAAACGTGGAATTTAATCTTGTTTTTGATTGGCTCTACCAAACAACCTCCACAATTAAACTTTCGACAAAATCGACGGTAAAATTATTTTTTATTTCTATACAAGAACGCTCTTGAAATTATAAATATTCTTCACAAACTCTAAACTTTACTGACTGGTATTCGAATAGATACTTGGAGTTTGTTCATTTCGCTCCAGACTTTCAAGTGTCTTTACAAACTTATAGAATATATGGCATCGTTGGAATTTTATATTTATATTTTATTTTTCCTTGCTTATATTGGAAGATCTTTTTATTAGTGTCGTTTCAACTGTGTAGCGTTCTGTTGCATAACGTTACCACTAGCGCCTTAATTGGCTACAGGTATCACTTAAGACACGAGCATTTTTAATTTTTAAACTTTCTAGATACGCGTAATAATTTAAGTGTCTAAGAACGTCGGCCTATTTCCGCTACTTAGGACTCGAGAAATTTTGTTAGTTTGTCAGTTTTCCTTTGACTGTAAGAAAACACTTTTTGTAACCAGTCGAGTATTCTACGTATCCCTCGGCTATTGTTGTCGATTTCCAGCCTCCTAATCGCGTAGTCCTTGCAAACAATAACTGAAACTAACCTATAACCAAATGAAAAGAAGAATATTTGATAAACTTCATTAGATATTCACCAGAGGGAGTTTGGCAACATAGTTCAGTAATGACAGACGGTTCTTATACTGTACGAGATATAATACATCATTCATTCTTCATAGTAATGTCATTGATAAATGTATTTGGCTCAAACAAATTAATACCTTAGGAGCACCTAAGAATAAAAAAAAATCAATCATCATCTGACACTGATGCGAAAAATACACTGCCGTATATATATATATATATAAAGTCGTCAAAAAAATTAAAGGCGTGTACACTTTGGTCACAGTTTGTGCAGTTGTAGATAAAGTATAGTGTGCAACATGTGGGGAAAGTACTTTTCCCACTCAAGCAGCACGCTTTTAGCATTCTCTATGACAAAATTATCTCGGCTAGGGGTATTACTACTGAAAATAAAATGTTAAGAATTCAAGATAATTCTTAACAGACTTGCTTGGCTAAATAAATTGTACATTTTCTTCGTTAAAAACATTATTTATTTCTGAGTAAATTATCATTGATGAGTCTGAACATCTAGTTTCTCTATATATCTATATAAAAAAAGAAAGAATGTACCTAGCAACCGTTGTTATGATGAGATGTCATTGTTATTTTTATAAACGAATTGTCAATATAATCGTAAATTCCGAAAAAAGCGTTTAATTACCCATCGTACTTCAACAATAAAGTTTATAACAACGAAGGTTTTCTGCGAGGGACCTGAGAGCAAAGGAGGGAAGTAAGAAAAAATAAATACAGTCCACTTAAAATAAAATAATTCCTTCCCAAGCCATCGAATCCTTGCCCATAAAATGTTCTAAATTCACTTCTTATCCTCTTTGCGTTGTTTTCAGATAAGTGTAATAAAAAGTAACGCTTATTACACGTTCGGAAATTGATTTTCCCGTGCTTGCGGCTTTGAGGTTTCGCCTCACACGAGAATTTGTCACGCGAGCACGGAAAAATCCTAATTTCCAGACTCCTAATGAAATATGTACTATTTTGTGTAAGTAGTAGGTAACGAACTTTGAGCAAGACCGAGACCGTTACCAGAACTATCTTAGTATTGGTCTTGGTTCTTGCTTTGCTCATCACTAATTATCATTTTCATCAACTATTCCCAAAAAAATCATGCCAAATCGCTTCTGAGCTGCCGGTATTCAAGTTATAGCTCCGCCTTTCCTTTACTATTTCTGGAACGTTTTGGTTTGTCTACATGAGTGAAATAAACAGGAATCAAATATTATCTTACCCTTTCCAGAAGTGCGAAGAATTCTATTTAAGATGGAATTCGCTTAATAGGAAGGATTTATTTTCTAAATGTAGGAGACGAATGACAGTTTAATTACCTGAAATGGAAGTAAATCAACGCTGAGGACGTCAATGGGAAAGAAACACGCCTTCCACACACATCTTTAGAGAAAAATTCTCCAATCATCGAAAAATTGCGATCTATAATATATTTCCTCCGACAATCCATCGGTGACACTATTGAATTTTTTATTGTCATCGTCGGCTATTTGTTGCCTGTCTAGAACACAAACGGTCCAAAATCTAATTTTGATCGAATTAGTGTTCTAATATAATGTCAACAATGTCTGGCGATCTGGACCCTATTCCGTGTTTGCTATAGCTTTACAAGCCTAACATCGCGTGACATACATACAATTTTTTTTTCAGTAACGATATACAAGGGGTGTTAAGTTTTATGTTTTCAGCAATAATAATGATAATCGAAGATGTTCAAATAATATTTTTTATTTTGTAAAATGGCGAGGTCCGGTTAACAAAATAAAAAACATTTATCGACTGAAAAAATAATATATGAAGATGAATATCTTCCCAGATTACAAAAGAAGAAGGGCTTGAACTTAGAACTCGAGCATTCGTTGAAGAAAGACCAAAAAACACTGAATCAAAATTGATATTGATGGAAGAACTTACAGACACTTTTAAAATAGAAGGAAGGAAGGAAGAAAGGATGAATTTCCAATATTTGTTCAATTGTGTTTTAAAATAAGTGATCTATTAATTCGTTTGAGTTGTGCTCGCCATCCTAGGCACTTGAAATGAATCTGTGTGCCATTTCCCATGTTATCTCTTCCCATTCCAGCAGCTTCGTGTCTTCTACATTGGCCACTAGTATGATTGGTGGCCTTTTCAGTAGTTGTGATGGTTATATTATTTCATCTCCAAAGTCTTTGTAAGCTCTCGCATAATCAGAGTAGGTGTTTCATCATAGATTTCACATTTCTTTTGATATAATTAAGCTTACCTGTTCAACCCATAAATTGGTCGTCATGATTTGATTCTTCAAATTCTGTAACAAAAAAAATCGAATTTAATACGAGCCAAGTAATGAGCATAGATCCAAAATTTTCACTCAATTAAAACACAAAATTGAAGAAGAATTAAAAAGTGTTATAATAACAAAGTTTCATGAGAATCTGTACTAAAATGGGGAAAATATTAAAAAAAA
>CAJUYI010000391.1:155874-181119 GCA_910591695.1 Galerucella pusilla
CTTAATTAATCCGAGATCAATCGTAGTTTGGTGAAACTGGGCCTAAGGGTCGCTACAACGTTCTCGTGTCAACTAATTTTATTAAAATTTTCTACAAAAGATTATTTCTAGTTGTTTAACATATTCTACAATATTACTAGGAGGTACATTCAGACCTCCATAGTTCTTAGAAGTCGTATATGCTTTATGCTCTAAAAATACAGCCGCTTCTTTTGGTAATGTCTTTTCATCATTATACTTTGTGCAAGCACTACAAGAGTGTTGCAGCAAACATTTCCTTACTTCCGTACTTCCGTACTTGAAAGATGTCTATAGTCGTATGTGAAAACTGTTAAAGAGCTATTATTTGTCAATATAGGTACATCGATATTTTTATATTCTTCTAGCATATCAGGAGTTACATTGAGCAAAGCTGTATTAATATATTTACTACAATTGGCACCTTCAACCTCATTAAAATATTTTAGAGAAAATAATTTCTTGAATGCCCTACAAAATTGAATTGGGGTTGGATTTCTCGAGTTTCCGCAACAATTTCTTACCAGACCAAAAAAATTTTGCTGATTAAGGTTCCTTGTTAAAAGAAATGAATAATTCCTGCATTTTAAGGTTTCCCATAAAGACAGAGCAGAGGTAATAGTAATTTTCTAGCCATTTATAAAGTGCATAGTATTGTTTATACATTTTTCCACGTATGTTACCTTTCCATCATTCTGTTTGCAGAACCAAACACAAAACACTAAGTACGTAAATGTTTATTTTATTTTTAAAGGAAAATTCGCTCACTCAAAAAGACAACTGGTATATTCCTTTACATATCTCTACGACGGACAACCTGTTTATGCATATCGCGCGTAGGAGACTTACGGTGCTCTATACACAGTAGCATCCGATATTCGAGCGAGATAGGCATAACGAGGGGAGGAGCTTAGAGTGATCCTTCTTGTCTTGTTAATGTTCGTTGGTTTTACTCAGCACCTTTCCGGGTGATGTTTCGGAAGGAGGGGGGCTGGGGAAGTTTTGTCGTGCAAACGACTAATGATAATTTTGATATGGGCAATCACCTCCTAAATTTCATCGCATGAATTCAGAAACACACTCCATATTAAAATTAAAGAAATTAGTTTGGAAGTTATTTAAGAAAACTGATGAAAACTGACCATTTTCACCCTCATCTCTGAACCTACTAAGCTTACAATTTTCAGATAAATGCTGTCTGTGAAGTTCTTGAATATACTTTTATAGCTCCTTGAAAAATACTCATAAATTTCAGAAATTCCATGTATTTTCAACCACTAAACTCTTGCTAGTATTCATAAAATTAAGCATCATCCATCCCGATGAGCTTGTTCACAATATTATAATTTATTCAAAGCAAGTAATAACAAAATAGGATATTCTTTCAATATTGAAAAAAAACTTGTTAAAAACTTATTTCTGGCTAACAAAATCATGTATACACACTATGTTACATGGATATATAGATGCAAATAAATGCAAAGAAGCTTTAGTGCTTGGTATCGTTAAGCTGGTCGTAATCGATTTTCTCACGTGACAGTTTCGGTATATAATGCGCCATGAAAAACCAAGCGTAAATGAGGACTTGGATGTATTTAATCACCTATAATCTGCTGATGTTACACGAATGGTAACTTTTATTTCGCGTTTGGAAAAGTAAAAATTAAACATTTATGGAATATGCCATACATGTCAAATAGTTAGCAAGGTATATTTCGTTCCAAGATGTTTCGTTTTGACTTATGCCAACATGAATGATTTAGGACTAATTTTTTGATGAGTTTAATCATTCTTTTATATATTTTCGAAGTTTTAGTTTGCAAGTTAAAAGTTTTTTGTTTCTAATATTTACATATAATTTAAATATTCATAGATAAAATAGAGAGTGGAGATTTCGTTATAATCTTCTTTAATATTGTCAGAATTTTTATTTGCTATCAACATTCCACTCTGAAAGTAGTATTGTGTTTAAAACTAAGTATGTGCCGTACTAGGGCAAAAAATTGTGAAACATGTATTTGAATCATTGAATGAATGCGGAACAAGTCGAGAAATGTGAATCATAGCAGAAGTTATTGGAAATTATTTATGTATTTGCACTAAATAAAAATTCTAATATCTATAAATAGTTGAGGTTAGAAATTTTCAACTTATTCAAAACAATCGCGCCTCATTTTTTCACAAGAATACACTTTTCACATGAGCCTGTCATACATGAGCACTGAACACATCACCGAAGTTGTTTATTCACTTTTAAATACCATAGCACGTATTCAATGAGGTTTGTCTTCCTTATAAGATGTTTGGATGCAAAGCTTGATAATATTCGTCCCATCTTTATTTTTCCCGTTTTATTGGCTTTCACCCGCTAAAGTTAATAATTGCACTTTGCTTATTTACATTCCTATCAAATGATTTTTGTTTTGTTATTTTCCGACATGTTTCTCAGGCCACGCCCAAACATCAGTTCCCTATAGGTCCATTTTAAGGTATTATTGATTTTTTTCAAATAATTTTCCAAATATACATCCTGTGTTTTGTTAACATTTAATGTATCTCTAATCAAATACATTTCGAATCAGTTGACCTTGAAAGAAAAATTATAATTTGAGAAAAACAACTAAGCATAAGATAACTTGAAGTCCATGTATACTTTACACATAATAGATGGGTGCATAATCCTTTTACAAATTGTATGTTTTAAATAATCAATGAATTAAAATTACGGTTACATCAAACATTTCCATGAATGCGCAAACTCACGTTAAAATCGCAGAAATTATATTCATAAATTTTGTGTACTCCTCAATTTGCGACAGATTTCATACTTGGTTACACAGTTAATGGCGAAAGACCAGCTTCTGTCTCTAACTTAATCCACAATCGAAGTTAACCCTCGTCATCTTCAAATTAACCAAAACTGTTTAGACTTCATGGTTAATTTTCCTACGCTGAACCCCTTTCCCGAACGACAGTTTCAAAATCTCTGAAGGTGGCTTTCAGCCCCATTTTCATAGGGATATTAATTTGCTTCAACAAACAAACATTACCTGAAAACAGTCCATTATTTTTTTCATCTCCAATTTAATAAAAATATGGAGAACTATGTTCGATGAAAAAATCAACTCATTTTGCTACAATTCGAGGAAGATTTTCCAATGTAAAAATAAGTATTAAAACAAAGAGAAGTGAGTAGATTTGAAATTTTGTTTAGAAAGAGGATAAGTATTCTTACCTAGAAAAAGAGTAGAAGTAGAAGTAGACGAGGCAGAGTTGGTAGGAGAGAGAATCTAGGTGTAAAAAAAATTGGGTATTTCATAAGGAATTTTATACAGTAACTGGAGATACCGAGGAAGAAACACTTGGACAATATGTGGAGTCTTAACTCTTAACCTTAAACACCTGAGTGAAATATTCCTTCAGATTGAGGCGTGCGGTAGGAATAGATAATTTTTTCCCTCTACAATCTTCGCCACGGTCGCCACCTAGGGAGCCTGAGCAGTAGCAGTAGGATTTAATGAGAACTTTAAAGGTAGTCGTTCATTAGTCGCTGCAGAGACATGCTGCAGCTGCAGGCGGCCGATGCAAGAGGCAGAGACACTACTGTTCTAATGAATTCTCATGATACACCGATCGATGCACGCTGCAGCAGCACTAGCTTACTGGGTGTCTCACCCTGTCTCTGCTGCTTGGGCGCGCATCTGTGTCCGGAACAGTGTGGAGGCACGAGGCACACGTTCTGCAGCAATCGTTGTGTATTGTTGTGTATTATTTTTTATGTTATTTATTTTGACTTATCTTAAAGTAATAAAGAGTTTTCCTTCAGTTGTGATTTTCTTTCTCAATTTTTTTGGCTGCATGTCTTTTTCAATTAAACTTAAAACAAAATAAAATTGTGTTTTATTCAGTCTGCAATATTTTCTGAATAAATCTTCATCGCCTTGTAGGTGCTGTAAAATTAACAGTTTACAATAACCTTCTGAATTTCGTTTTTTGAATAAGGAGTGTATTGGCGCTCTCTTGCATTTCCTATATAAATAGTATAATATTAAATCCTGATCTTCCTCTTCCTCCAATAAAATTCGTTTGATAATTCTATTCTTATTGGCAGACATTCTACATCCTTTTTTCTTAACAGCAAAAGAAGTACTGATCACTGATCTGTTATTCTGTCGCATGCTACGAACTAGCCCTCTAGGTTTCTCCTGTCCTATCTCAGTCGCTTGCCTCTTGCCTCGTCCACCTGCAGCTGCAGCATGTGTCTGCAGCGACTATCGAACGACTACCTTAACGCTGTAGGTAGTTATTCTGGATATTTGCGCATGCCTCACATTTTCGTTTCACACCATTTTACGGTTCAGGCTTCATGCTTCTAGTTTGTTGTGAAAGTGTGAATTAGTAAATATTATCTATCATCAATCATTATCGACAATGACAATTTTGTGAACGAATATAACGAAGGTATACTGCACTCGGTAAGTTTCTTGAGTGAAATAAAACAAAATATCTTTCATCACATAAAAAGTGACAAATTACTAAAGTAGTTTTTCTTTATAAAGTTTTATACTTCCAATCCAGAAAGTACAGTTGTTCATTTAGTTGGAGCGAAGGAGTTGGAAAGGTGATTTTTTTAAATTATATTCAGTCTCCATACCTATACATTTATTTGATGGACCTAATTAAATGTGAATTTGTTCTAGATTATAAACCAAAGAAGTTAAGGAACACACATAAACTAGTTGATTATTGTTTGATTTTTGCCACTTCAAGCATTTTATGGTACATTTTTGTCTTTTCAATTGATTTGTCTATTTGATTGTTATTAATATTATTTCAATCAAATATTGAGTTAACTAGTCTTGGACTGCTAAAGCTTATTTTTCGCTCTTGTAACACAATATATTATTACAGACTCGTAAAGTTAGATTTCTCACCATTCCAAAAAAAACAGAAAAAGGTACAGAAAACACAAACCCAAATACATACTCATAAGGATATGTCAATTTCACCTCTGTCTCAATAATCTCACGTAATTTGGGTACGGCAACTGGTCTCGGACACTGAAGCTCATTTTCTGACCTTTCTATCTTGGTGAACAGGTATATTTTTTCAACCAGGGTGTTTTAGGTTGAATCCGAATATTTTTTGACAAGATTTCTTCAGTTATTTTATGGACAATTCATAATGAAACACTCTGTATGATATATCTGTCGTTAAACAATTTTCCTTGAGCCCTTTTTCTACGACTTTTCCTACCAAAATATTATTTAAAAAACCCTTTTTCTACGTTCTGTCATCAAAAAATACATTTCATGGTCATAATATCCGAAACAGTTTCATCAATCTTTTCGTTTTTCACCCTGCTTCCCCACATTTCATACACGACCCCAAGAAGCAACTTCGATTTTCAAAATTTCTCAAACATTCAAAACAAGTTTTTCATCAATTCATATGCATCGCCTTTTTCTCACGCCAACAAAGAATAATATTTTCTATTCCTTTGCAATAGCTGACATTTGCAGGTGTTCAGTGAAGAATAAATTTTGGTTTTGCAAAGAAATCACGCGAATGACATTCGTTGCTTTTATCCCTATAATACCCATACAGAGTGAGCTTTCAGTTTGGAAACTGATCGCATGTTTTTCATGGATTTTTGGCGGCAAAATAATTGGTCAATTTTTCATTAAGGGGAATTTAAATGGTCCAGCGTATTTAGATTTATTGGAAAATAGTATCTATTACACCTGAGTTAACTCAGTTATTTCCAAATCCAAGTAAGTATTTTCAATTACGTTTTAAAGTAGAAATAACCTAACCGGAACTTTCAGACAATAATAATATCCCAAGATGGATTGGAAGGCGTGGTTTTATCGAATAGCCCCCGCGATCACCCGACATGAACTCTTTGGACTATCTTCTGTGGGGCCAGTTAAAAAACAACGTTTATAAAAAAAGGTAGAACGTGTCGCGGGACACACGGTAGGAACTTTAGTTCCTTTTAAGCAAAAATTATGTAATACATCTGACGTTATAGATAAACAATTTGCATATTCCTCGGTGGTCGAGTAGTAAGCAAACCAGACTCTCACGCGGTAGACCCGGGTTCGGTTCCCCGTGAAGAAGTTTTTTTTATTGTTAATTTTATTTTTGAATAATTATTCTGCTGGATATTAATAACGACAACAGGTAGACGTTTGAAATATTTAGCAGAATATTCATTATTATAGTTAATGGTACGGTACCCTTCATGAGGAGTATATTTACAAAGGGAAACCGTAGCATTATACAAATTTTACATTCAAGAACTGTACGTTTACCACAAAAAACTTAGTGGAAACATAAAATTGAATTGTTAAATTTTCAATTTGAAGTTATATTACAGTTTATAGAAATTTTTATTTTCTTGATTTTTTCTTAAGTGGGTCGTATAAAAAATATGCTGTTCGACTCGTGTGGATTGTCCATATCGCACTTAAGCGAACTTCGTCCTCGTGCGATATGGCCATAATATCCACACTAGTTGCACAAACTACTATTTCTATCAAAATATGCCCTTTTACATTCAAAAACAACCTGCCAAATGTCAAATCAATTTATCCATCCATTTCAAAGTTATCGAATTAAAACATTCAAGTTTTCAAAATTTCAACACCCTGTATTTCGAAAAGTAAATGTGCTAGACCCCTTAATCCTCACATCATTTTGTCCAATTTTACGAGAGGGATCTACATGCAAACGTTGTAATTACCCTTAACGTTCGAGATGCTTATACCATTTTTGCGCGATCGTATTGAAATAAATTCCGAATAAAAAAATTTCTTCGAAATGAACGAAACGTCAAAAGTGACATTTATACTTCTCGATCAGTTTGAAATATATTTTGCATTTTGGTGAAATTGTTTTTATGCTATTTATTACTTTCCGACGTCTGAACGGTAAGTAAATCACTTACCGACGTGTTGAACTTAGAAACCAGTAAACACAACCTACCGTCCTGACAACCGATGCTGTAAATAAACAAAAAAGATCAATCGCGCAAAAAAAATTATGGAAATAATGGTAAAAATTTATCCGAACAAATTCAAGCAGATCACCAGCACCGCGAATAACAGCTTTGCATAGAAATTCAATATAGCATCGGTGGTTCAGTGGTAGAATGCTCGCCGTCCACGCGGGCGGCTTGGGTTCGATTCCCGGCCGAAGCATATGAGTCGCTGCTTCGTAAACGAGAGAGAGACTCACGCACGCAAGCAAGGCACATAACGAAGCAACGTAACATAACGTAACGTAACGTAACGGTCAGATCTTTTGCGTCGCGACCTCCGGTCGCTCAAACATAACCTGACGTAAAGAACCAAAGTTCCAATAACCTGCTAATATTCAAAAATTGAAAGATAGGATTACCACACAGATAAAAATAATTGAGCAACCAAATGTGTTACATGACGTATAATGTGTATGAACTGGCCAATCAGTCTCTAGCAAAGTTAAACGGATCATTTTTAAACCAGCCAATTGAAATCTTCGATTTTTCTATCTCTAGTTATGGTATGCTGTGAAATCTTTTGCAACGATTTTGTTATTTCTATTTTCAACAATCAGTGGTGGTTCTGGCTCAAAAGACGTTGTGGCTCTTACGTGTGGGAATTGTAAAAATATACTTCAGTCCACCTCTTACAGCCTTTACGTACCCAGGTACCCTCCAGTATCACCCACAAGAAGCTTTCTATTCAAACTACAATGAGATTGTGTTTTTTATAACCTAAAAATATGTGACTAATATTTTCTCGCCTCCAGCAATTATTGGACCTCTTTTTATAACAAAGGAATCAGCGACCAAACCATCTTATACGACGTGGTTACAGAAACATCCCCATTAAGACAAGAATATAGTCCTGGGATATATATCCATAGTGTTTGATGAGAATTCATTATCCGGCGAATCACAACATTTGGCAACGAAACATCTTTTGGTTCGATATTGCAGCTATAAGAACAACAATGGTGTCATTACAAAGTGTTAATGAAAGAACGTGCATAAAGAGCATGTATATATGTTATAGGCAATGTGTATAATGCAGGCATTCTATACAATACCTAGGAAATGTATAGAATGCCGGAGTCGTTCAGGCAATGTATGAAATGATATTCAATAGTTCAACTATTTTACACTTTACCTAGGAAATGTATAGAATACCTAGGCATTGTATAGAATGCCGGTTGAAGCATAGGTATTGTATGTAATCGATTTTTCATAATCGATTTCACATAAAAAAAACAACCAGTTTTCGTATAAGTACTTTAAATAAACTGTTGGTAACATAATTATAATTTGAAAGGAAATAAAATCTTTGATAACATCTTTGAACGAACTAAAATAAAGTAATATTTAAATTGCAATCTATTAACCTTGTAGGTACCTACTTAATAACAAAAAGAAATATTTTCTTAAGTATCTTCACAAGTGCAGTAATCGACACAAAATCTATGCGCTACGATATCAAAGCAATGACATATTATTAAAAGTTTTATTAAATTGAGTTAACTGTATAAACCCTCACTTCGTGGAATCTACTCATCATATGGTTTTAAATGAAACTAACTGTTTCTAAATGACTCCACAATACATTTGTAAAAATGTGTAAATTGCAAGTGAATTTACAATTGTTTCGATATAAATATCATCGTCATTTTTCTAAATGACTCCACAATATATTTGTAAAAATGTGTAAATTGCAAGTGAATTGACAATTGTTTCGATATAAATATCACATATCAGAATGACGATGATATTTATATCGAAACAATTGTCAATTCACTTGCAATTTACACATTTTTACAAATATATTGTGGAGTCATTTAGAAACAGTTAGTTTCATTTAAAACCATATAGTTTTATTAAACCTATTGGAGTTCAAAATCAACGTTATTAAATTTTAATTTAACTTAAACATTACTCTGGATAAATAGAAATTAAGTATCTTCTGATAACATAATTATAATTTGAAATGAAATAATATCTTAGGTAACATCATGCAAATTGTCTCACCAAACTCTTCCTTTAAGACATATTTTTTTTAAGATACAAAGTTTTTAATTTCAATAGTAAAACATCTTCTTGTAAGTAGCCAAGTATATTAAAAGCAGTTACTTATTCTTACAAGATGAACTATTATGACACTTTGAAGTACACAGCAATTTATTCTTAAAGCATGAACACTTTTTGGTTTCATAGTTTACTTTGCAAGTAAATTTGAAAAATCCCTGACCTGTTCCAGTCGATTGCAAAGTAGCAACGGAGCGCACTGTTGTATCCTGATTAGCGACATCTTCCACGCTTATTAATTTCTGTTGACAAACAGTAAATTGTTGTCTAGAAAACAGTGTTTTTATGATACCTTGCTTTGTGCCAAGTAGATGAAGTTCATCTTCTGTCTTTTTCAAGACAACTGCAAGTATATTCCAGGCGTAACCACGACCTCTGTCGACTTCTGGAACAGGAATCCTAACCGTGGTACTTGGTATCACGGTAGCCCCGCACCCCGCGCATGCGTCTCCCTCCCGTGGTCGTTCGTTATACACATTGCCTGATGCGCTTCTGGCATTTAATACAATACCTAGGCAATGTATGAAATGAATCGTATTATACACATTGCCTGAACGTTTTTGGCAATGTATATGTCGGCGTCAATTAGTGAAATCCGTCATTCTCTGAAATGCCTAGTCATTTCACGTATTGCCGGTAATCAGCGTAATTGAACATTCGGTACACCGTTTACCTAATAGTTTTAGGCATTCCCTGTAATGTCGGATTTACGTTAGTCAAACGCCGTAATTTTCCGTTTTCAGCCGTAACTCTGTTTGCCGGGTTTAGTCAAACGTTGTAATCGTTGTTAACATCTGTGTAGTGATGTTTTTGTGAAACTGGAATGTCGAAGCATTCAGAATTGTTTTATAAGAAGTTTGGAATATTGCAGAATTGACGGAGGTAAGTTAATTTTTTAGGATTTCAAACATAACCTCAAACTTCTGCAGCCTACAATATCACTTCAAATTCGTACATTGTTGCCACATTTAACACGGTTTTATAATTCATTTGCTTGGTGAAAGAGTTATTTTATTGTGTGCCTTTTTATTGGTTTTTGAGCATGTAGATTTTAATTATAAAACTGGTATAATATTTTACTTTTTTTCTCTCTTAGGTTGCCACAGAAATTCTGCGGGCTAAACAAACGCCTGGAAAAAAAACGAGAAGACAGTATCAGCTTTTATCTTTATATTATTTTGTTTCGTTCTTATTTGTTGGTTCTGTGATTTATTTTTTATGGTATGTATACTTTAGTTAGGCGAATTTAATCTCAAAATCATATTTTATTTTTTGTCTTTGTCCAAATCATTCTCCTAATATAATTACATATTGATAATAAATGAGTTTATGTTTAAAATTCAATACTTAATACCTTTACATGCACTACTGGCAACACTGCCTAATTACAATGATTGACTAAACCCGACAAACAGAGTCAACAGCTGAAAACGGAAAATTACGGCGTTTGACTAACGTAAATCCGACATTACAGGGAATGCCTAAAACTATTAGGCAAACGGTGTACCGAATGTACAATTAGGCTGTTTGCCGGCAATACGTGAAATGACTAGACATTTCAGAGAATGACGGATTTCACTAAATGACGCCGACATATATAATGCCTAGGCATTCTATACAATGCCGGATTATACAGATTGCCTATAACATATATAAATGGTCTGGATGGACTTTATCGATTTGTACACGTTGTTTTTTTTTTAAATCATTTTCAATGTTTATTAAGAAATCGTGGAGCGTTCTTAACTTTTGATGGAAAGTAGAGGGTAAATTTGGGAGTTTTAAGGATGGGACACAAAAGAGATTCTAGAGGGATTCTATAAAAAAAAGTTAGATCGTTAAACGTAATGATTTGAATTTTTTATTGGAGTTCAAAGACAATATGAAAAAACTTCTTGCTGAAAGAAACAAAAACACGTTAGGGAAGCTTATGACACAAAAAAAGAGCGAAGTGAAAAGGAACATATCTGGATACGAACGTCTCGATTTTCTTTTTATTTTCATTAACTTCTTATGAATCTAAATTGATATACCAGTGAAGTCTACAGTTAACTTCAGTCAACAAATTCTTATTGGGGTTTGTACTTTGTATCTTACTAACAGAACTAATCCGCCATATCTTGAAAAAAAACGCAGTCTACAGGGTGCGGCAGATAAACGGTCAATTAGAGATATCTCGAGAACTAAAGGTATCTGGATTATGAAAATTGGCATGAAGGGGTTTTGAATAATGAGCTATTCAATGAAAATATTGCCGTCACCATTCTACTTCCGGTTATACCGGAAGTCGTACATAACTTTGTAATTTTTAATGGAAGACCCTGTATATTTTTTAATTTTAGGAATATTTACGTTATTCTGAACATTTTTTGTTAATACTTCCCTATACCTATTTTTAACCGTTTTTGAGTTGTAATGTTTTTTATATTAAAATGACACTTTTTTACCATATACATAAAATTCAATATCCTCTAATGTAATTTGAATAAAAGTTTAAATTTCTTAGGAACTATTCACCACATACCGCTTTATTGTTTACACTGTGAAGTTACCTTTTTTATTATACAGAGTGCTGTCAAAATTGGAATAAAAACGGAATCTACAATCTTCGCGTAATTCCTTTTTTTCAAATGGGACACCCTGTATGTGATTATTAATTTTAGAAGAATACGTTGTCCACTATCGATATGTATTACTATTCCCTATACCTATCTCCTGCAGTTTTCAAATAAATCAGCTTTATACATTTTTGTCACAAAAAATTAATTTTATTATAGGCTATATGGTATTAATTTATTGAGTTAAACACTCGGTTAAACATTGAACAATTATACAGATACTATCAAAGATAATGTTTACGCAAGTTCACGTAAGCTGTTAATTAGCGAACTATATTTCCAATAATGATTGAATAAAACTCGAAGTCGAACACTATTTATATATTACACAGAACTACAACTTAATGATTAACATGAAAACGTTTCGTTTGGTTGCGGAAATTTGCTACTTTCGATTTGCTATGACCGATATAATGGAGAACTACCCCACTAGAGTTACTTTTTGTGAAAATTACCGCGTGACCACTGGAGCTAGAACTCAACGTTGGAGCTGAACTGAGCTACTTAAAGTGACATTAACAACTGTGCTTTTAAATTGATGTTTTCTCGTAAGAAAGCTCGCATCAAACATAAAAATATTGAGAGTGGCAATCTTCTCACGATTTTGGAAAACGACGGTATTATGACACCCGTCCTTCTGAGAAAGGTCTTAAGTGCACCAATATAGTTATTAAATTCTTAACTTCTAAGAGTCTTTTTGTGACGGGTCAAATTGGTTGAAGCCGACGTTTATTTTATATAAACAAGGGATTAACTTCTGAGAGTACTTTTACGACGGGTCAAATTGGTTGACGCCGAACTTTATTTTGTATAAACAAGGGATAACTGTTCTCACGCAGTACAGCGGGTGTAAAATTTGCCTAATACAAATTTATCGGTGAGAAAAATGTGTTTTCGAACAGATAATAAGGTACTAGCTTGTTAATTCAACAAATGTTCAAAGTGTTGCCCATCAACTTCCAAACATTTATAGACTCTCTAAAGGATGAATTTGGATGAGCTGCAAAATATCCCAGGATGTCTATTTGTAAATCCTCATTATCGACATGGGTCTTGAGCTTATTTCTTTTACTTTTAAACTGACCAAACTGGGAACAGTTGTGTAGCAAACGTTTTACAGTTTTATGATTTGGTCGAGGCTTTTCAGGATATCTCTCAGCAAACACACGGCAAGTTCTGGATATCATTCTGTTATACTCACCGTGAATCATAATTAAATTTAAAAAATCATCATTTGTATATCCTAAATGTGCCATTATTATTTTGTTTAGAAAATTAAAGGCAAACTATTATCATACCTTTCACACAACGGCATACAACAAGGTGACTATTACACATTAACAATAACTGTCATTTGTCAGAATATTCCATAGGCGACTTGATAAATTAATTTTTTGTGACAAAAATGTATAAAGCTGATTTATTTGAAAACTGCTGGAGATAGGTATAGGGAATAGTAATACATATCGATAGTGGACAACGTATTCTTCTAAAATAAATAATCACATACAGGGTGTCCCATTTGAAAAAAAGGAATTACGCGAAGATTGTGGATTCTGTTTTTATTCCAATTTTGACAGCACCTTGTATAATAAAAAAGGTAACTTCACAGTGTAAACAATAAAGTGGTATGTGGTGAATAGTTCCTAAGAGATTTAAACTTTTATTCAAATTACATTAGAGGATATTGAATTTTATGTACATGGTAAAAAAGTGTCATTTTCATATAAAAAACATTACAACTCAAAAACGGCTTAAGATAGGTATAGGAAAGTATCAACAAAAAATGTTCAGAATAACGTGAATACTTCCTAAAATTTAAAAATATACAGGGTCTTCCATTAAAAATTACAAAGTTATGTGCGACTTCCGGTATAACCGGAAGTAGAATTGTTACGGCAATATTTTCATTGAATAGCTCATTATTCAAAACCCCTTCATGCCAACTTTCATAATTCAGATACCTTTAGTTCTCTAGATATTTCTAATTGACCGTTTATCTGCCGCACCCTGTATATAATGCATAATACATTTGAATTTGCCGATATATTTTACTGACATCAGCAGTCACAACATACTGATATTGCCTGAATCTCATTAGAAAATCAAAAATGTTATTTGGAATTTTAGGCCCGATATATTTCAAATCGTTAATGGACCAGCCACTAGTAGTTTTACAATTTCCATCAAAAACTACTCGAAACTATGATGCGGAAGATAATAACATGGAGATACTGAATTATAACTAGTGGGGATAATTGTTAAATGGCCCAAATTTTCATATTCATGAACATAACACGAGAAGAGATAATTTATTCGAGGTCACCCTATTCCCTTCTGACTATTGGACAGGATTCTGCTGGTTATCAGAGAATTATCTACAATCATACAGCTAGATTGTTAAGAAATAGTAACTATGTTCTCAAGTCCAAACTTTTTTCAAGTATTTAGGTAGCTAAAAATGATTTTTATTATGAAGAAGAATGCCTGCAGATTTCTTCTGAAGTATTTATGGGTTATTTTTTTTGACAACTCTCATAAATGGTCTTTTTTGTGTATAGTTTAACCTTACAAAGCTTCTCATTTGATAAATGAATAAGCAATATATTCTTATTAATTCTTATTAATATATTCTCCAAAACAATTTTGACAGAGTTAGGCAAAAGTCCGGGACCGGAAATATCGCAGAAAATATAAACTTTTCGGAAAATCTTTTTATACCTCGAATTTTACTGCAGCTTGGACTATAATTTGAAAATATTTTGTAACATACAGGGTCTTCCAATAAAGTGTGGCGTATCAAAGTTATATTTTTTCTAATGGAACACCCTATATTTTATTGCATTTTCTGATTGCCCCTAATAAATATGATACTTCTTTATAATGGTTCCATATACCTAAATACAGAGGGCTCCGAGTTATGCTGACTTTTTTTTAAATGTAAACATTTCGAAAAAAATTAATATTTCATTGATATGAAAAATTCTAGCAAATTTTCTCCTACATTCAAATAGTTGGACATTCGTGGAATGTATTCCACGGTTGATTACTAAATATCTCTTTACAGTGTGTTCAGAATTTTCAGTTTCATTATTAGATCATTCAATGTGCAGTATCAAGCTTATTTTGAATGGAGCACCCTGTATTTTGATAGTTCATTATATACAAAAAAATGTCGTCTTTCGAATGGTGTGAGGGTGTCCTATACCTAGGTATTATACTTTTCGTGCGATTTACAATTTTCTTAAATTTTATGCTAAATCGATTTTAAAATATCTGCAATTTTCTCTAAATTTCAAACTAATGATATTGGCATAGTTTTTGTAAGAAACTGAATAGACAACGTTTCAAGCCTCGAGAAAATATAGGGTTCTGCTATCCTATACCGAGTGGTTAAAAAGATATAGCCACTCTCACAGAAAAATCACTATCCACTTAGAGACATTTTATAAAATAACAAAAAACAAAAAAGTTTCACACAATACGAGTGTTATGTTGAAGATTGGTTTAATTATTATTATTTAGAACACTAAAATACAACATGAATAAAAACGGACTAACAACTAAAAGTAAAAAACTTTTTGGTTTTTGTTATTCCATAAAATGTCTAAGTGGATACTGATCAATGAATTATCAATTTGTTTTCGAAATGTTTACATTTTTAAACAAGTTAGCATAATTCGGAACCCTCTGTAGTTAGTTATAGGGAACCATTATGAAGGAGTATCATATTTTTTGGGGGCAATCCGAAAATGCAATAAAATGTAGGGTGTTCCATGAGAAAAAATACAACTTTGATACGCCACACTTTATTGGAAGACCCTGTATTTTTCAAAATATTTTCAAATTATAGTTTAAGTTGGAGTAAAATTTGTGGTATAAAAAGATTTTCCGAAAAATTTATATTTTCTGCGATATTTGTCCGGTCTCGGACTTTTGCCGAACTTTGTATGATAAAAGGGATTTGAAGTGCTATAAAATTAAACTAATTCCTCACCAATAAGAGATGGCAAAAATCAAAACGAACCATCTTGGAATGGAGTAGAAATACTTGAAAATTTCCTTGAAGATTTATGTTGTATCGAGAAAAATATTCGGTAACAGCCGTTGGCATCATTTTCGAATGGTAAGAAATATCAGGATTCGCCTTGAAAATCAACTTTGACAGACTGCATACGTTTGCTTGAATAAATTCTCCAGATTTTCGTTTATCTAAATGTTATTTCCCATAAAAAGTCCCGGCGATATTAGATATTTTTATCGCAAAACGGATTTAGCTCCAACAAAAAGTTATACGCTTCCACCCGGTACAATCATATCTAATTATGGGATCATTACTTCGAGAGGTAGAGAGAACGCGTGAAAATTTGTTCACGAAGTTCCAATCGATAGACAATTAATCAAATTCGCGTGACACCCTAGGAGGGAGAGGTTAAAAATCATCGAGCCTCAGTAGACGTGTTAAAATAACTATAATTAAAAAAGCTATAAAAATAAAAACTTTCACAACGACTTAATTTGAGCATTGAAGTACTGTTTAAAATCGACCTTTTGGTTCAAAGTAAACCCAAGAAAGGTTTAAAAGAAAATGTTTAACATGGGAGAACTTCAAGTTACCATTTCACTCCCGAATACGTGCGAGTAACTGGGTCAACCTGTCTTGAAACAAATAATAAATACCGTAGAAGATAAAGTGCTAA
Organism: Galerucella pusilla; assembly: GCA_910591695.1. Lineage (NCBI taxonomy): Eukaryota > Metazoa > Arthropoda > Insecta > Coleoptera > Chrysomelidae > Galerucella > Galerucella pusilla. The sequence goes on from CAJUYI010000391.1 coordinate 172,317, forward strand.
CAGGAATGCACAATTTTCAGTATCTAGGACACTCTTTGTAGGAGTCATGTCGCTGCTGTGCTTATTTTTGTACGATGAAAATTTATTTTCTGGTTTATGAAAAGTTCTGGAAAAATACAAAGTTATCTAGAAAACCGAATTGTAATAAGGTTAAAGGTTTATGATAACAAACATACAGGGTAAATCATGAGGAACTCCAATCCAACAATGCAATAATGTAAAGGGTGTTCCATATAAAAAATTGGTTCGGTTGACCATAGAGGAGAGTCGATTAAAGTTATAACGACTACATATGAGGAAAAAATACGCCTTCAGAATTATGTGGGGTGGCAGAATCGAAAGATCATTGGACAACAAAGAATCCACCCTGGGTATATTCATAGATATCGAGGGAGCGTTTGATAAAACAATCTTTCCAACAATTACCCAGCAACTCAACTCCAGGAATGTACCTCTGGTAGTAGGAGAATTGATACTCAAGATGCTCTCTAGTAGAGCAATAAGTATCAATGTAGAAGACATCACAGTAAGAGGACTGGTCATGAGGGGATGTCCACAAGGAGGAGTCTTATCACCCCTTCTGTGGAACATAGTCCTAGACACCCTGATTAATCACCTCAACAACAATGGATTCTACACAATCGCATACGCAGATGACATAGTTATCTTGCAGACTGGCAAATTTGTGAACACACTGTGCGATAGAGCGCAGAATGGGCTTAAATTAATTGAAACATGGTGTAAGGAACACTCACTATCGATCAATCCCAGAAAGACTGAGATGGTCCTTTTCACCAGGAAAAGAAGTTTATCGGGTTTGAAACCTCCCGAAATCTTCAAAAACAAACTAAATTTTTCGGAAGAGGTGAAAATACCTTGGTATTACCCTCGACAGGAAACTAACATGGAACTCTCATCTACACAGCAGAGCAAACAGAGCATATGTGGCTTATGAGCAGTGTCGGAGGACAGTGGGACGCACATGGGGTCTTTCACCCCGTGTGGTCACCTGGATCTACACTGCAATAATAAGACTCATGTTAACGTATGGAGCAATTGTATGGGGACTGAAGGTTCTACAAGCAACGGCCATGCAAAAATTATATCAAATACAGCGAATGGCTTATTTAAACATCACAGGAGCCATGAGAACAACACCAACCGCATCAATGGAACTAATTACTGGTCTGACCCCTCTGGACCTGTACGTCAAGGAGGTTGCGTGAATGGCCATGTTACGATTGTGCACGGCTGGTGTAAACCACGAAGTAGGAGTGGGCCAATTGGGGTTAAGCCTATGGCCAGGAAGCGCTCACTGTGCTACCTCTGCTGCAGGCAGCCAATGATGCAATTGAGCCAAGTTTTTTGTTTAACAAACCCTACAAAATCCAAATAAAACAGAACACAGATCCAGATGCTGCAAATGCATTACGCATATATACAGATGGTTCAAAAATGAAAGAATGCTCAGGATGTGGAGTTTACTCGAGAGCACTAAGCCTAAAGATTAAGTGGGGAATGGGAAACAATACCAGCGTGGTTCAAACAGAACTGGCTGGTATCTCAATTGCCACAAAAGAACTAACCAGAAGAGGAACTTCTGGCAAAAACATAATAATCTGCACTGATAGTAGACAAGCCCTATTAGCCTTGAACAGACAACGTGTTATATCGAGGCTAGTATATATCGTGAGGTGGGTTAAGGGGCACGACAGGAGTAAAGGAAATCGCATTGCTGATTCTTTAGCCAGGGAAGCAGCTGGACTGAAAATTCTAGGACCCAGTGACACCTACGGCCTAACGACTTCGACAATTGCGGAACTAGCCAAACGTTACACCCATGCTCAATCCCTTAAGAGATGGGATGGAATCAAAGAATGGAGTTTTACCAGGATCACCCTGGGCGACCCTGAAATGACCAGGAAAAACCTACGTTTAACAGTAGGATTTCTGACTGGTCACTGTCAACCAAGGAAACTCCTCCATACTATGGGGCTAGTGGACACACCTCTATGCAGGATGTGTCAACAGGAAGATGAAACTGTCAGGAATGTCTTATGCGAGTGTCCGGAGTTATCGGCAATAAGAGAGTGTGTTCGGTGAGTCTTGGCCTACACCTGCCGATATAAAGAAGATGTCTCCCAGTGACCTGACCTATGGACCTGGACAATGACCTAGGAGGACAACACACTCACCCTCCCTACTCTACAGATACAAATACAGATGTGGGGTGGATAGTTTTCAATGAATAGCTCTGTATAGTATTTTCGATATTTCTGAAGCACCAAGTCCGTTTTTACAAAAAAAAATTACCTATCCCCGCAATCTAGCACAACTACATTTGTATAAAGGTAAGTACAGACCGGTCAACAATCGCCCGGATACATGTTGTCAACACTGTTGCCAACATGTATCTCATCAACTCTCTACAAGTTTATAGATACACGGCAACATAGCGCTGATGTTGTGCGGCAAGACATCAAAGAATTTTGTTGAGTGCTGCATGTATCAGTGTTTTCCATTTTAAACGGAAAACATCGCTCTGTTTGAACGATGTTGCCAACGAGTAACGTCGAATAAGACTAGTGAGGTATCATCCATTCGGTAATCGGTGCTGCATTTTGTTATTTGTTACAACTGGCAGTACGTTAATAATGTTCATATAATATTGACATGTTTTTTCCACGGTAGCTTGGTCAATTTCGCAGCTTTTTCTCACATTCACATTTATTTAGAAATTATTTATACTGCATATCATTTGCACTACATAAAGCATAAGTACAATATCCTTCGAACACATCAATGATCGCTTCACATACTTCGGGTACAATTGAAGAGTTAGATTGCTTAGATATTTTATACAAGTACATTAAACTAGTAAAAGAATCTCCTGTAGCTAGATATCGTAGAGCACCATCAATCTTATTGATGGTGCAATCTTGGCACGGCAGTTCGAATTCTTTTTGATGATTTTAGGAGCAACCAAGCAGAAAACTTCTCCGAAATCAGATTTTGTAAGTCTGACAAAATGGCGGAACGAACTACCATCGTTCAGGAGTAACTTCTCCCATTTTATAAGCACTGTCGCTGCCACAATCTTTTTTTCCGTCTCTGGGCGTGGGAAGCTTTTATCATAAAAGCAGCACTAACACCAGCAGCAGTAGAGGGGCCGATACGCCAACACTGCGTTTAGTTTCAACGTTCAACTGGTTCTGGTTTGGACGCGCAACACTGTTGACAGCATGTAGCCAGACACAAGCTGTCGTGTCCAACAAATATGTTGCCAACACACGTCAACATGTTGTCAACAGCTGGCAACATTTTGTTGTCTGGTTTGTACATACCTTTATGCTTTATACAGGGTGATACATCAAGAATGTCCAATCTTTGAACTGTAGATTCTAAACCTCAAAATATGATGATTCTGCTTAACATGCCTCATGCAAATATTGCTAGTTTCCGAGATACGGGGTGTTCAAAGTTTAAATTCAAATTTTGATTTTCGCAATAATTTTTTATGTTTCCACAAACCTATCTGGCCCTCAGCTTCGAGATGTTTCACTATCTCTTTCCAGTTCTTTCTGTTCCTCGCCTCGTTTTCCCAGTCCCCAACTCCCACTGTTCTAAGGTCCCTCTTAACCTTTTCCAACCATTTTTTCCTTGGTCTTCCTCTTCTCCACCTTTTAGCACTCGTTATACCCATATCTATTTTCCGTCATTCTACCTAAGTATATGTCCCAACCATCTAGCTCTCTGTGCATTAAGATTTGTCTTATCGTAAACATTTATTGATAATATTATTAAGTTTAGAATTCATTGTTGTATCATTATATTTTTTATTATTTATTTAAGAAACATAAATTGTGAATATTTTTTTTCAATAATTTATTTAACTATAAGAGTTTGTACTTGGGTGCTTATATAATTCTGAGAGTTCTTTGTTTGTTCTTCTTCTGTAGATTCCATCTTCTTTAATGCCACTATAAATCTTTCTGAGCATCTTACGTTCCCATATTTATTCTGTTCTTTTTTGTTCATTGTCCAAGTTTCACAAAAGCGTAGGTAACTGACGGTCTGAGTATTGTTTGGTACATTCTTATTTTAGCTGTTCGTGATACATCTTTTCATTTTAACATCTTTGATACCATTCCTGCTGCTTCACTGCCTTTTGTGATCTTTTTTTCTACTTCCCTTCCTTCGTCTCCTTTATTTGTGACAGTGACTCCCAAATATTCTATTTGATCCACTTTTTTTATTCTGTAGCTATTATTTCCATTACAATTTATACCATACCTTTATATTGACTCAAGATTAGTTCGACATATTACAATCAAGAAAAGAAAATACTTCTACATGTTATTTTTAAGCGTATCATGAATACTGTGATGTATGTGCGGAATATATATTTTTGATGCTTCAATTAAGCCAGTGTACATCTAGAATATAATCAAATTTAGATCCTTCATATTAAATGAAAAAGCTTTTACTCTTTCATCATTCTCAGTATAGCTGACTATAAATTATATGAAATTATTTATGTTATTGTACATTGTTGAGCCACTCCATTGTTGTAGGCATGTTCTTATTAGCAATAACTAATATTATTATGAATTAGGAAACTAGATTAAATAAAAATTACGTCTGCTAGAGTGAACCGGAGATAAAACCATTAGTTTCAATGACATCAAAACTTTTTGTGGTGTACACCAAAACGAAAACTTCCTCGTTGTTGCATGTTCGTTGAAGTTTTGCCTTCTAACCCTAAAATAATGTCTCCCTCAACAAATAAACTGATCCTTGAACTTAAACTAACACAAACTTGATGCATTGTCTACATCTCTTACTATCTTACGTAATAAAATATTTGCCCATAAAGCTGGAATGCTATACAACTATTTATTTGTCTGTGTTACATAATAACTCTTTCACTGTCCAAAATTTCTAAAAAAACTTTCTCCGATAGCGCTAGCATACCGGTAACGTCAAAAATTAAAATCTGATCATTTTATCTGAGAAAAATTCATTTGGAAACAGAATGTTTATGTTTGCACATATAAAAAAAAGTTTATATCTTACCACGTCAATCAGCTGACTGAGTTTGAGCTTAATGCACACTCGAAGAACGTCGGAAGTATTAACAACGGGTCTAACGAGTTTATTGTAATTAGATAAGAGATCATCGTAAAGTCTTTTAGCATCAGGATTGCCAGCAACGGCAACGTGTACAACGAGCGCCGAAAGCAACCATGCCCGGACCAATCCCGACGCAGACGGGTGCATCGTGACGCTCTCGACGACACACTGGGAACGGTAAGGAAGATACTCGAGTGACTATAGGATGGAATGCAAGCGAAGAAGGACGAACGGGGGCGATAAGGGAATGTGCAAGGGTTGGTCTGATTACTGTACACGAAGAGAAGTAAAGGACTTTTGTTTTGGAACATTTTATATAACAATTTGAAAGGGTTTTCACTAGCTCATAGGGACAACAAAATTTTCACAATGAGGTGTCTATATAATTGAGACTGAATATGTTAAACTGAATAACTTCAGAAACACTAATTAACTCGAATATTCGAGATAGGAGCAATCGCCATTGGATCTACAAACGATTTTAATGCTTTAGCTTGTTATTTCGTCGTTGGTAACAATAAAATAGTATATTATACACAAAGGTGGTGAAGTCTATTATTATTGACCGAGCACCAAGATTATTTCGCGAGTGGCTTTGCCATGGTGTATACAATAGGTATACAATGTTTTCCACTACTAGTCAAATTTAAGGCAAAAACCAAAAATAATTCACAAGCGCACCACGAGAAGCGTTTACTCCGTCGTCTGCCTGACAAGTACACTGTCAGTTTTCGATATTATTATGAACGTATGGTTGGAATAATACCCTTCTTGGTGTGCTTCATCGATTGTGACGTATATCCGGGTTTTCGGTATGTCGTTTATTTTATTTGGTATTTTGACATATAGCTAACCTTAAATTTGATAAATAAAATCATCAGGATCGTATACAGCCAATGTAACGTTATATTTGGCCACTATCATTGGAATATTTAAATATCTACCGGACGGCGAGTTACCAACATATGATTCTCGTCGAGAACCTGTAGCACCAATCACCGCTGAAAGGCAAATTTTCACATTTAATGTGCGACGGATAATCTCCGTTGGTGAGGATCGGTATACACTGATATTGGTCAAATATTTCAATTCTTCTCTCCTATAGATAGAAATTAAGAACACACTATTAATATGTAAATTCTTTCTCGAAGCGGAGCATGTGAACAGGAAAGGAATATACAACGTATGTCGATTGCTCATCGCATAGTTCAATAATTTAATAGCGAGTAGTAAGAATAAGCTTTCTTTCTCCTGTGAACCATCGACCGATATAATAAGGTTAAAATTTCCAAACTTTTTTTTCCTAAAGTGCATTCAATGTGAATGGTAAGTTGCATTTACGTATATGCTTTTAATTTCTGATTTTTGCTTTTATATTTTTCCCTCCTAGTGACGAGCGCCAGATACACACATACAATGATATTTTTTATCCTGTTCTTTTTCTAGTTTTTCTTACACAGTTGATAAAAGGTTAACATATATATAGTTGAAGTCTTTAATATGTATATTTAGTTAATTAATTAATTCAATCTTATTACCAACAAGAACATTATATTTCCGGACTGATTTCTTTGATGAATGGAAATAAATAAGATTTCCTTAATAATATCATATCACATTCCTTTATTGCTTCTTTTGTTTTTTTAATAGTAAAATACAGGATATTTTTTTATGAACCACGTTCTTGAATGAATTTCTCAAACAATTGTAAACCGAATAACTGTAGATATCCTAAATTTTACATAAAAAAAGAATGTAACTATTGCTGATACAATGTATCTTTCTTAGCACTTAGTACCTGAGACTTTGTACCTGGAACTTTGTACCTGGAACTTTGTACCTAGAACTTTGAACCTGGAAATTAGTACCTGAGACTTTGTACCTGGAAGTTTGTACCTGGAACTTAGTACCTGAGACTTTGTACCTGGAAGTTTGTACCTGGAAGTTTGTACCTGGAACTTAGTACCTGAAACTTTGTACCTGAGACGTTGTACCTGCTAATTTTCCGGACGAAGTAGTTTCCATAAATAAGACATCTTAGACACGTAGAAAATTAGGGAAAGTAAATCTATGTAAAAACAACGTGCTTCAACAAACAACAAAATTTTTTTATTTTTTTTACTGTGATATTAGTTTAAAAATCATTATACAACTTGTAAATTTAACAACGTTGTTCATATTCCTTCCCTTCCAACATTTCCAGGTTTGTTGATAGGGAGTTGTGAGGTGAAAAACAAGTCGACTAATATTATTCAGGGTGGCGCCCACTTACCTTTCTTGATTAACTTTAATTACATTTATCAACTTATTAAATTCATTTGGTTTCTTAACTTCATCCATTATATCATTAACTTCAATATAACTCCAATAATTTAAATAAAGTAGGATTACCCGCGAACCGGTAAGGCTACTCCCTGAACTGATATTAGTTTGGTCTCCGAATTCACACCTGAGGTGCTCTCCACATTGAGTAGCCGTTGCAATGTATCTTGCCTTATTATTTCAAATAAATAATTAGGTAACACCAAATTCGAAAAGGCAATGAAATTAATAATTTCCAGCTTCCTTTTCTAACCTAAAATACTTGAGAACTTCCAAAATACTGATGTTTTTCCGTGTATCCATGCATATTTTTGTATCATTCAAATAAATAAACAATAAGATTATTATTCACTTTTCATAAATAATAATTGACCGTAAACAACAAAGTACAGACCTGTCAAGAACTGTCAGAAAAAGACGTAAGACACATTGCCGCTACGAAAGTATCGCCTTCATAGTAATTTGAATTCTCGATTGATAGGTTGCGCTTGAGCGTAATCCAAACATCAACCAATCAAATTTTTGTAAGTCAAAGATTATGGTTAACGTTTGTAATACATTTAAACAGTTCATTATTGTGATATTTTGATTAAGATTAATCACAGACCTGCCTTTTTTTCCATTTCTTCCTACGTTATGTGTTAGAGAGACATTAACAATCGATGACGCACACCAAGAAAGGTATTATTTCTACTATACTCGTTATATTATCAGTCAATTTGGTTGAGCGCGAATTTTAAACTGTTGGCTTTTTTATTCAAATAATTTTATCTTGAGAGGTAATTTCAAGCAGCAGACAATCTCCAGAGTATACAAAGTTATGTTGCACAAGTGTTTGTTGAACTACTATCTACTGAATTCTCAAATATTTGAATTTGCCCATTATTCACCTAGGCTAATAATAGAAAACTATTAACCACTAAACTAATAGAGAAATTCAACTTCTCAGTTGGCTAGAAGAAGCAATATTTGTCAACTTCACAGCTAGTAGTGGAAAATTATACATTTTTTCTTGGTATACCACATACTACGGAATACCTTGTATATGGGTACTTGGCGTTTTTGACTTGCGAAACCGTACTTACCAGAAAAAATATGAGACCGAAGCATACACAGCACCGGAGTCTACATTTCGTTTAGTATCACTTCTTCTTCTTCATTTTTGTTGTCAACTATATGCAATTTTTCCAAACGTTGCAATTAATATTTATTTCCGTGGTTTTAGACCTACATAACAACAAAAATATTTAGATATTGTGTTTATTCCAGTAGTCTATGGTTTACATTTCCAATGACATAATTTCCTCAACCCACCCACTTCCGATTATCCTAAAAAGTTAAGTTAATC
>CAJUYI010000392.1:0-12653 GCA_910591695.1 Galerucella pusilla
TTAATTAATTAAACAATTTAAGGAATTATGAACCAAGATCAAAATAAATTATTTTTTGAGTTGTCCAATTCGGACATTGAAAATACTCTTCCATATATTATTGAAAAGGCTAGAACTGCAACCGAAAATTTTTTACCTGAGGTTTCAATACAAATTTGTTCAAATTTTACAATTAATTATACATTCAACTGATTTTTCTATTAATTTTCATATTGTAAGTTGTTTCTATTAAAAGTTTAAATTAAATAACTATATAAATGACTGTATTTCTTTCATTAATAAATGTGGTTGTAGAAAAAATATTGTGTGCCACTTGTACGCAAATCACTTTTCCCACTCGCTAGATTTGCGGCACTCGCCTTGCGGCTCGAGCCACAAACTTTTGCGCTCGTGGGAAAAGTGACGCTTTGCGCACTTGTTGTACAAACTACTAATTCACAACCATATATGTAATGCTGCCATTACTAACGTCATTGAAATGTCATATTACACACCTTTACTTCCCGCCCTTACCACCCGACCTCCAAAATAATGTGATCGTTACCTAATATTATCTATATTTAAAATATAACACATTGATAAATATTATAATATCTATTTCTGGAGAGGTACAATCCATCAATTCTTCATCGGATGACCTTTTTCTTAATTTATTATACATCAGACTTCATCTGACATTTATTTATATTGGTGAAGTTGTCAAATGTAATGTTTAGGTATGTTTAGAACGAAACAAAAATTTATTAATTTTGATCGGGATATGATGGTTGTAAATAAAATAGTATACAAACCTCGTTAGGAAGTTTCATTCCTGTCTCGAGATAATAGAAAACCGAGACGCGCAGCGTCTAATCTCTCGACAGTGATGAAACTCTTCCCATCTCGGTGTGTAATATACTGTTTCATAAAGCACTCGTTCCGTTTCGGTCCACTCGTGCCTCAGAAAACTCGTGACTAAAGAAACTTGATATAATATAATATTACTTACCGGTGGTATAGAAGTTTGTCGCTTAAGATGTGACAGGGGTGGAGGATTGTAAGCCATATTCGCGAAAACTAGCCGCTCTTCGTAATCATATTCGCAAAGGATTTTATTTTCACATAAATAGAATCGATCTCCAACACAAAATCTGAAAATAAATGAGAATAGTTTAGTTTTAATACCACAAATAAATGATTTTTGTTGATTAGTAAATATTTATAAGGATTTTAGTAAACACTCTTGTTGTGACTTCAAGCTTGCGTCACCACTGGAAGAGGTTGTGCAATAGGAACCACAGATAATACTTATAGATGGGAAACTGATCCGTGGCGCCCCCTTATTTGTACGGGTTGCGCCAGCCAGAGAGTTCCGTCAGTAGCTCTAACACATTTGAGATGGTTGTGATCTTTGCCAACAGCCGAGAAGAAAGAGTCCTATAATTTTACAGCTTTTGGCAAGATATTCAAAATTACTGCAATTTTACTTTTATTGCAAAATGGCATTAATGGTCATTTTTTGATATTTCATTTGAGGTTACTCAACATTAGATTGATATTACAATAATAACAATCAAATAGTCAAGTTAAATCAAATGTAATGTAAAAAAATGTACCTAACATATAATGCCTGAAGTGGGAAAAATAAATTATAAATTAACATTCTAACCAACCTATACTGTTGTGATAATTGAATGATTCTGAGCATAGAAAACAGTACATTAGATCTTTTATAAAGTTGTTATTTATATATGAGAATATCCGACAAAGAGCCGTAATTTTTGCAATAATACCGTTGAAATTAAAACACATAATCATTTTATTGTCACATTATTAAAAAAAAGTCTGACCGAAAACAAAACAAAATCTAATATAAAAAGCACAATAGACTAATAAAGCACAATCGGAAACAAAAACTGCAATTATACACATGACAATATATCGCATAGGTCAGTCAGTAATGCAGTTAAATATATTAATAATTGCAAACAATAAAAGTGGATTATTCCGCATGGATGGCCACTGTAATATTTCAGCAAACTGGAAACTGAAATGCAAAACAAAAAGAGAGACGAAAGCAGTACGAATATACTGGAATACAGAAACGAACGGAGCTCGTCTGGACAATGTATTTCATTTAAAAACATTATACGAGGACATCCGACTTTCAGAATTTAATTAATTTTTAACAGACCACAATATACACATTTCGAAATTATATTCATTGTCTGCGAAGTAATGTTCTAAACGAAATAAAACTGCTGTGCATATATATACATGTATATAATAAACCAACTTAGCATTGGGGGCAAGTACAAATATACGAAAGAGAATAAAATTTCGTGATTAATTTAAGAAGGCATTTTTAGTGTCCATATTTTTGGACCATATTTTATTAAGGGAAACTACAAGTTATCTACAATTGTATTGTATTGTATTTATTCATTTGTACAGTGACATTCACTGAGACCCAAAAGATCTATTGTGCCCCCTTACTTCTACTTTGTTTCTGAGGAGAGTCTCAAAAACTAGCAGCTCCTTTAGTCCTATTTCCCGGAGGAAATATTCCTCTTCTATCCAGTAATCTCCCAGGTGCTGTGCTCTAGGATTATGAAGTGCTGTGCAGTTAGAAAGTGAGCGGATGGAGGTTTCTTCACAAAATCCACATTCTTCTTCCTCCACTATTTTGAGCTTTTCAGGTGCCCATTCAGGCGACAATGTCCCGTTAGGATCCCTGTTAAAACTCTTAGCACAGTTTTACTTTGACTTATGCATTCATTCGATTTCTACAGGTTGTAGTCACCACGAAGAATCTTTGATTGTATATCTTTGTAGATCTTTCCGTATGGTCAGATCTTCTCTTTTTCTCGGCTTCACCTATTTCTCCCAATAATACAAGACAATTATACAATTGGGGCTGATTCGGCGAAAGGGTTCAGGCCCTCAGAAAGGTATTTCAGTCTCCCTCTTTGCTAGTTCATCTGCTATTTCATTTCCTTCTATTCAAGTGTGTCCTGGAATCCATAGTAAGATGACTATATTGTTCTCGCCTAGTTCATTGAGTTTGTCTAGGCATTTCCACACTATTTTGGTACTGATTACACAAGAGCTCAGTGCTTTAATGGCTGCTTGAGTATCCGACATTATGATAATCCTTTGTCTTCCGTATCCTTTATCAATATATCTACATTTACTAGAGCAGCTATTGATCCCGAAATAACACGAATACTAGAAAGCGATGATACAATGCCAGAAGTTTTGCTAGCGTTTCAACAAGATGCGGCACTCATCCAGCATCTGTAGATGATTTACGTCAGCGAATTATTCAAAAATGTCCAGAAATGTAACAAAATAAAACTCATTTGAGGCTTGATTGAATCATTGTATAGAAACCAATAGAAGTCAATTTTAGCACCTTATAAAATAATCTAGCATTGTTTAGATGATTTGTTTCGATTTAAATTAGTAAATTGTAACTACCAACTGATTTTCTTTCCTCTTATTATACATTTTTGTAATCCTCTCAGAGGAGAATTCAACAATGAATAATGGCACAATTCTTAGGGTGTTACGTTTAAAAAATTGGAAGGGGTGAGGAGGTTGAAGTTACATATGAGCAAAAAGACGTCCCCATTTACATTATTTTTGACGTGTTCCTTCATTTTTTTATAAAGGTGTCGCCTTTAGAATGATGTGGGTGGATAGTTTTCATTAAAATGCTCTTGATATACTGGAGGTTTCAGGAGTTCCTACAAAAAACCTGTTGACTTTATCATATTTGCACCATCTTTGTGTACTCTGGAACGGACTGAATTCTCTTAGCCCGGCCAGAATAGCCAAAAAACAGAGAGGTAAGGAGAATTGGAACAAATTTTTGGAACACAATAATACTCACCAATCCGACATTTTCAAAAATATATATCCAGAGCCAAAGTTCGCAATATGGTAACTATTTTTAAGTTAACGATTCAAAAATTTAAAAAGGTTGTGTCCTTTATAACATCTAAAGTAGGTACGCGGCGTCAGTGGAGCTGGAACATCAATAAAAATATAGATCGTTGCTGAAAAGTTTCGCACCAAGTGATTATCTTTGAAAAGGTTGAAGGGAGAAATAATGGGACATGTTTTATAATATGTCAGCTTTATTTTTTTAAATTAAATTGTACTGAACTAATGATATAACCTTTAAGGTTTTTAAAATTGATCAAAAAACAATGGTAGGCATTGAAACTTATGTACAAATTGTCAAAACTGATACAAATTTAATGAAACTGGTAGGATGAAGGATATTCCATGCTTTGGTAGACCGTAAAGTGCAACTAATAAAGTTAAAACTTTAGAAAAGAAGCCTAAAACACCTACAAGTGTATTGGCAAGAAATCATTGTATTTGTAGACAATCTATACAAACCAATCTGCATAAAAATCACTTTTATCCGCTTAAAGCATTGCTGCAAGAAAGTTTTGAAGGACGCATCATTTCTCACTGTTCTAATTTTAACTACCCATCACATTCCACCGATCTCAAACCATCGAATGCCTACCTATATAGTACCGAGTACCTATCTTGAAAGGAAAGGTCTTCAGCAGTACAGATCCACTATCAATGAGTCGTACGAAAGCGATTATAGTCTCTTTTATTTTGTCTATTGAGGCGGGTTGAAGCATAGGCTAGTAAAAAATATGTCTAGCGATAAAGAGGATGTATTTGCTTTGTACAACTACATTACAGACATGTTGTACAACACGCAGCATGCGCTTAGCGACTAACAAGACAGTACGAGATAATGAGACAAGGCGAGAGCGCTTCTCTACAGTTACGTAAGCAGGCAAACGTACTCCCGTCATATTGTTGCCTCGTACGCTACGCTGACGCGACGATACATGGATGTAAGAAGATCTCGTTTGTCAGGAATATACATCGGCAAAAATAAGTAATGACTAATATACTTTAATATTTCCAGTACTATATATTTTGAAGCATTGGATGAAAAATATACATTTATTAAGTACTGTTATTTTTGAAACGATTTCAATGTATGTGTGATAAATTTCGGATGTTTGTAAACGTAAGACAGTGAACGCTAGCACATACACTTCCAAGATATAAACCCTGATTTTGTAGTCCGAATAAGGAAATTGTATAAGGATATCCGTAGTGGAACAATCACAAGACGGTCCTCACGTTAGAGAATAGGCCACATATCTATCACAATTCAAATAGACGTGGCGCTGGGATGCAAGAATGATTTCCCTGATGGCTTATAAAGTGTTCTTAAAAGACAAAGCGTGGACCAATTTCGTGTAAAGTCCGAGAGGTAAGCAAAAGGATTCGCTCAAGTAGAAACGGATATAGTAAAAGAGAGAATGGCACATATTAAATGCAGTTTCTGAGCCGATGGACTTTTAGAAAATGTTTTATTTAGCTAGTCGATATAGAGTGTGTCAAATACGACTCGAAGGGGCGATTCGAATTTAAAATTTCAATATGTGTATGGGTCAGTGGGAAAAAAATTGGAAATAAGACATTTGAATAACATGGAGCTTGCAAAATATCTGTTAGGTATGTCGACTGTTGGTATTATAGCAGCAAACTTATATTTTCCAGGAATATTTTTGTTATTATGGACGAGAAAGTGTAGAACATTTTATCAATTCAAATTAGGTAGCTCAGGAAAATATTGTGACATTAATTTATTATTTGAAAGAAAAAATAAATAACAGACTGACTTTCCAGCATCGTCACAAATTATCAGATATTAAGGGGAAAGTCATTGCAAATGGATTTATTCTTTTTGTAAAAGGGGAAGGTATGTATTTTGGCATTACATAAAAAAGAACACCAAGAATTGAATTCATTGAAATAATTTCTATTTTGAAAACAATGCGGTTAGTTATTGTTTTATAGTTGTCGAATAGTAAAGTCATGAACGTGATAGTAAGAGGTCACATAAAGGAATAGTTGACCTAGGGCAGATGTATATACGCTGATGAAGTATGCATCAATGGTTTCACATTAATATATTCACAATCATGTAGTTCATTGTCAATCATCTATATTATATTTTATTTATATTCTTTATATTAAATGACAGGCTTGAGTACAGCCCTTGAAAGAAATAGTGTAATTAGTTATGCTATAGAATAAACATAGTCCCAGTGAAACATGTAGTTTTCATACGACTATTTGAGCACATCCCAAAGGACCCGGAATTCCACCAGATCATGGTGATGCTAACATACAACACATTTCTCGTAAATTTGTACGCAATTTATGATCATGCTTTTTTTGAATTTAGGAGTAGTTTTCAAACTTTGCAAAGGGAAAAAAGGGCCGGGCGTGTAGGGTATTTGGTGCTATTTTCCCATTATATATTATTTTCAGGGTGCGTTTATCTTGGAGCACCAATAAAGAGCAGGGCTAAGAGAAGCTAAGTTCTCATCTTTGCTTCATTGCTGAGCGTATCTCAACGCGTTGTTCCAAAATTAACATATGTATATATAGTGCGCTGTAATCACTGTAACAAGGGTTAGAGGGTCTGCCTCTTTCGTCGCTCTCTTTTCTTTTTTATCACTCTTGCTGTCCACTTATCTTCTTCCTCTTTTCTGTCGCTTCTCATTTTCTTTTTCCCATTCTCCTTTCCTATTCCTCATCTTCCTATATAAATTCCTCTATAACATGTTAAACTTGAAAAATCCAGATTGGTGACCTTACTTTGTGTCAGAATGATATTTTGATCTCTAATAAAAACAAGTATTGCATCAATTAGATTAATCTTACTGTTATTAAAAAATGTCTAGAAACCTGGGATTGTATAATTGTTTGTTTTAATCATATTTCTTGTTTCATCAAAAATTATTATATCTTTTAGTTTTTTAGTTGAAAAGTTTCAAGAAAAGTTAGGAAAGAACACTACGAATATTGATATGTAAAATTTTTAGTACAGACTTTCTAGAAACCGAGCCTAAATAATACTCAGTATATAGCTGTAAGTCATATTTGTGATTTATAGTATTCAAAGAATTGTCTTCTTGAAATTCTATTTCATTTAGTATATCAATACCAGCGATATCCATTAGCTTAATAAAGTAAAGTAAGGCGGAACTTACAATAAACTAAACACTTTGTGTATACAAAAAAAATGGTTTAAAATTATTCCTTGCGGTTTTTTGATGAAACCCAACATTCCAGCAGAAAATTTCAATCACAAATGTTGTTGTTTCACGGAAAAATATTCAAATTTATACAGAACGTTGTGGAATATCTTCGTTTGCATTCTATTAGTATGCTTTTTTAAAATAAAGAGTAGTTTTACAACTTTTTCTGTTGTTCTCCTTTTTCTTTTCACATTTATTGTTTCATTCCATTCATCCACTTTCCATCCACCTCCCCGTCTTCCCTGTTTCTTCCACTGTTTCTTTTTCAGAATCCCTCTTTTGATTTACTTGTTCTTATTTTTGTTCTTTCCCTTTTTCGCTTCTATTTTTTTTTATCTCCCATTGAAATATGCATATCCTGGTACCTATATATTTCTCTGTTCTGCTTCTTGTACATCTTCCTGTTTCACTTATTGTGCATCTCACTGTTCTTCTAGCGAGTCACAATGTTTTTCTATTTTTCCTCTTTCAGTCCCTTTTTCCATATACCTTTTCCTGATTCCTCTTTTTCCCTTTATTCAGTCACTTCTTCTTTTGACCAATTTCATTCACAGCATGTGGTCTGTCTCGTTATAATCAGTTGAGGTTTCCAATAATCGGAATATTTCATCCACATAATGTCCATTATTTTCTGTAATAGTATTCACACGTGCAATCCATTGAAAAAAAAACGATTATAATATATTTAATTCATGATGTCGTTCGAAAGACATTTATATTTCCCTCAGAATAATAGCACAAACGTTTTCGCACATCTAAATGTAACCATCATAGCCCATGATGATAGCTGCATTTCCGTTGATTACTTTTTCTTTTTTCCTTTTGCCACTCACTAAAACTTTAATAATCAAGTTTCAGTCTGAGACGTATCACATTGCGCTTCTGAGAGTTGTTCCATCCCGAGCAAATTCGTTTACAACCCGCTTGTTGCATTTTACAATCCAGCAGTCATTTGCACAAGTCGTTGTCGAGAAGTGTTATGCATATCTTTGCATGATGAAATCAACCTCGGTAATTCAACGGATAAACTTACAAGCTAATTTTCATACAAAAGGTTCGTTTAACGTATCATAACCTATAGCTCAAAGATTTATTACCAGTTTTAGGTTAGATTTGTGGCTAAATTATGTGGGTATATCGTGAGTTGGTACCTTTTCTATGCAAATTATATGGAGCACACTTCACGTAGGTGAAGCTTGGTGGTATTAGTTGATTTCATCAAATATATTTTTAAAATACAACGTATGGAAATTTGAACACCTAGAAGTGACACTTTATTTCAAACTGAATTAAAGTACAAACTTGGAAAAAATAATTACCAGGACCTCTAGCCTTTTCTGACAATGCAGGAGAAGCAAGGGCACAATATATCATTTTAGCACGCATTAAGTTTAGAAAGGTTTACTTTTCAGCACACTTCTAATCTTCGCGCTTAAAATGGTACTTCTCCGCACGCAAGATATTCAACAATTTCGTCACCTTGATTTTCGCTGTCCGGGCCTACCGGAAAGTTCACCTCCCACTCCTCATTTTAATTATCAGTTAGAAGTTGATAGAATATTTTACACCAAGGTGGTGAAGTCTAGTACAGAAATGAAGTAGTCAATAAAAGACGAGTGAATAGAGTCGATAGTAGAATTCTATAATGTACAAAGTCCTAAATGTTTTTCTGCAATCAACGTGAAATAAATAAACAACACATTTCAATATCAAATTCAAATTTTAATAGTGTCGTTTACAAATCGGTAAGAAGTCCTGATCGTTCTAGCTGATTTCTTCCTAAGCGTTTACCCCGTCGTCTGACTAACACGTCTACTATTTATTTTCGTTCCTCACCTAACCCATAGATTATGAACGCACTCCTCATGTCATCAGTCATTTTTGGTTGAGCACGAATTTCAAACTAATAGAATTTCATTTAAATAATTTTATCTTGTTAGGTAACTTCAAGCAGCAAAATTTGTTAAATATGATTTCCTGGGTATACAAAATTATGTTGAACGAGTTTTTGTTAAACTACACATACAGTTGTCTAGAAGACGCAATAACTGTCAACTTCACAGCTAGTAGTGGAAAATATAATATTATACACCAAGGTGGTGAAGATTATTACTATTGACCTAGCACCCGAATTATTTCCTGATAGGCTTTGCCCCAAGCGGAATAAGGTGCGAGGTTGATAAATGTCTTCACCACCATGGTCTATATATATTTTTTTCCACTACTAGCCAAATTTGATACAAAAATTGAGAAGAATTCACAAACGCACCACTAGAAGCGTTTATCCCGTCGTCTGATTGACAAGTACACTGTCAGTTTTCGATATGGTTTGTTCCAACCCACAAGTTTCGTACGATTACGAAACGGTTTCAGAACTGCTAGGATCGATTATATACGCAGGCGTTAACTTCACACGGTTACATGTCTATAAAAATCAATGCCGGGTTGGAACGGTTTTGTGATTGCATTTCGTACGATCATAACAGTAGGATTAATTAGAATATAATAATAATATGGACCTATTTTGTGAAATGATATTTTTAAAAGATGTATCAGCCCAATTCACAACTATTAACTAATTAAGTTGGTATCTACTTCAAATTAAGCTCTCGCCTAAATAATTTTCATTCTTAACTCTTTTGTTGGGAATTAATTCCAAATCATCTTTACTGCTTGTACTATCAAATTCTGAAAAATCGCTAATTCCATCGTCACTCATTTTTACATAGAATTTTCTTGACTACAGCAAGATTACTATACCGTAACGCACCAAACGCCACACAAAACATTAGCTAGAAAAATTAAAAATAGTCAACCAACTTGAAGGAGTGCAAGAAACATAACCAAGCTAAATGACAGATAAAACAGCTGTTTAATTCAATGTATAAATGCGCAGGCCAGCCCAAACAGTATTCAATTAGATTCGTGTATCGAAATTACCGTTCTGAAACCGTTACATAAATGATCCAAAGGCAGGTTGGAACGCAAATAGAATCGTCCGATAAACCATCACGTCTCGGTTGGAACGCATTTTAATCACTGCGCATGAGCGTGATCGTCATGTTACGGTTTTTCGACGGGTTGGAACAAACCTATTATGAACGTACTCTTTGTCGTCAGTCATTTTTGGTTGAGCGCGAATTTTGAACTGAAGGCATTTTTATTTCAAATAACTTCATCTTGATAGGTAATTTCAAGCAGCAAATATGTTGAAGACATTCTCCTGGGTATAAAAAATCATGTTGCACAAGTTTTTGTTGCACTACTATCCCTGAATTTTTGAAATATTTGAATTTGTCCATTATTGACCTAGGTTGATGATAGAAAAAATTATTAACCACTTATGAAGCAATAATTGTCAACTTTACAGCTAGCAGTGGAAAATACTATATTACGTAACGAGTGCGGAGAGTGACAATTTTCACACGAGTTGGAAGTATTGTCTCACGAGGCGCAAGCCGAGTGACACACTTCTACGAGTGTCAAAAATCACTTTCGCACAAGTAATGTACACTATTTTTCCTACGACCATGCGATAATTGTCACAAATATTGTTTAATGTGATGGTTTTTCAATAAATATTTCACTTACACTCCACAAAAACTATTTCTAAGCTTTGTGTTATAATTTGAGAATAAGCCTACTTTATTATTTTCCACTTTTATAATTAGAGTATATTTTTTACGATCACGCGATAAATTTACGAAATATGATGGTTTTATTTATTTGAAAACATCAATAACTGTACCTACAACATATGATTATTTTTAAAATAATCAGTTTGTAGTGGAAAATATTTTCAAAATAACGAAGAAGACATTTTAATTCTTAATAATTTGAATTTTAAAAACTGCTACAGCTATACTATAGATAGAACATTTGACAGCTATCTTATAGTAGCTCAGTGGATAACGCGTCTTGACAATTCGGACAAAGCTGGAGTAGACCGCAGTTCGATTCCAGGCCGTAGTTGTTTTTTTTTTCATCACAAAATTTGGCGAATTTTAATTATTTTTTAACAGATTTTGTGCTATATTTGTAGTTATTACGTAAGTAAACTTAAATAAGAAAACCACGTTAATCGAATTCATGCAATCCGTGCGATATGATATCACACTAGGGTGATCTCATAGCGCACGGTTCGCGTCACTATGATGATATGAGAAACTTTCCGCCAGAGTTGAGAGTGCGATGTAGGTTAATTTCCTATATGGTCGTAGGAAATAGTAGTTTACCTAACTAGTGCGGAAAGTGATACTTTTCCGCACGCTATTGCAGATGGCCGAACGACGCTTTAGCGGAGTTCGGCCAGCAATCGCGTGCGGAAAAGTCACTTTACGCACGTGTTAGGTACACTATTTTTTCTACTAGCATGCGGAAAGAACCCAAAAGTAATCATAAATCAACATTTCTCATTATATACATATCAACAAATTAATTATCATTATTTGACATTCATTTGATGAGGCTTATACCAGGGCCATCAAAAAATTATTGAAAAATAAGTTTTTTTTTATTAAAAATTATAGCAGCATTATAATAAATTTATTAATTTTTCAGTCATTTGGTAAACTTGGATATACAAAATACATATTTTGAATATTCAAATGTCAGTATATTCCTCAAATGTCAATAAATTTACTTTCCGCACTAGTGCGGAAAAGTGACTCTTTACGCACGCTTTTTAGTGCGGAAAAGATTCACTTTCCGCACGTTAGTAGAAAAAATCATTTACTATTGGTACTGTATTGTTTTGTTTCATTGAATAACTGGGTACTCGCTAAGGCAATTGTCACTAGTCACTAGCACATCTTCAACATTATTTCATCTCGCATTTTCGTTTTCGCAAGTTTCTCTGGGGAAAATAATAACCCGGACGCGATTTTAATTTTTTTTTTTTATTTTCAATTGGAAAAGTCATGCCCCCTTTCGTATTCTGTCCGGGGCCATGTTCTCTACTGCACCTTTCACACTACTCCACTGGTATTCTCTATAGTGTACATTTCAACAAAACTTAATATTAATCGCGTTGATAAGCTCTAATGAGAAAAGCAATAAATCAATGTTTTCTGAGTGTAAGATTTTTTTAGATAAGAGCGTGGTCTTTTATTTGGTTGGACATTGACCAAAGTACAATTCAACCAATATATTTTACAGTGGAGAATAACAATTTACGTGTAATTTTTACGCTTATGAGAAGAAGACAATAGTTTGGTAATATATTATGTAATTCTGCATTCGTTTGCAGCGTCGCCCAAACAAAACTGTTAAAGATATGAATTACCCTCACAAACGCTCCACCACTTTGTTTCCAGTGATATAATTTCGACTACAATGGCTTTCACATTGTTTGAAACAATGATTTGCCGCTCTCGGCCCAACTACGGCCGGCACTTTACCTGATTGTCAACTTTTGTAACCAACAGATAGCAGTACTGCACCAGATTTAATTTGTACAAACATAAATTTAACAATCAACTAAACAATGGGCGGTTTATCGCGATGTTCAGATTTTGA
>CAJUYI010000392.1:12663-37619 GCA_910591695.1 Galerucella pusilla
TATGGGTAGCAGTTAGGTGGAAATCGAGGCTCATAAACGAAAATATATGGAAGAGCTTTGTTGGTCGGGGCATTATAGTTATATCTGTATTCCGCAGATTTAATGGGGCCACAATGTTCGGTCATTTTTGATGTAATTGAAAGAGACTTTGAAAATTGATATTGTTGACTACTACTGTTGTCGGCTGTTGGATTGTGGATCTAATT
This sequence comes from Galerucella pusilla, assembly GCA_910591695.1. NCBI lineage: Eukaryota > Metazoa > Arthropoda > Insecta > Coleoptera > Chrysomelidae > Galerucella > Galerucella pusilla. Next base: position 12,870 of record CAJUYI010000392.1, read on the forward strand.
ACTCGTATTTGAATACAGACGCTGATTTATCTTTGATGGCGTACCCGCTTTAATTAATCATGTGCATTTAAACATTATCGATATATAATATAACTGGGGGACCCGACCTACGATGTCCTATGTTGTTATGGTTTTTTAAATATTACTGTCATCTTTACATTTTGAGCTGACATTTTGTGTCTAGAAGACTTTTTTTTGGGGATTGCTTGACAAAATTTCAATCTTCCATGACATATCTGATAAATTTAACCTCAAACATATTATGCTGTTACAAATAATAGGAAGAAAATACGTTACACCAAACAGGTGTCGTCTTGTATAACTAGGACCTAAGATTGATAATCGATGCCAGCACGGGTTCTATAAATTTTTATTACTAAATATATTGGACGGGTGCGTATTCTTTGCGGCTCCTTAACCCTTTTTGCTTAGGTTGGTTTCAATCCTCATAGTACTGTTAGAAACATAGCTGAATAACTTGTCATAAGCAAGAATCCGATACAGAGGATTTTGAAGCAACACTAATATCACTTTAGACCAAATCCGTGGGTGAGCCCTAACAAATTACTGTCCAAAACATTTTTGAGCCGCCTCCAAGAGGTTTCATGGTATAATTGATACGCTCACTAAATCTTTCCCCAACTCCCCCCCATACTCTGTCACGTCAATGAGGAAATTTTAAACAAATTCGAGTTTTATTGATGGAGAATACATTTATCCTGTCATCAACAGTCCCGTTGCAAACATCAATGACAAGCTGGTTTTCTGCTGGTCAATCCGAAAGTTTTTGTCCCTCTTCTTACCGCTTTTGATGGAATTCTTACATTTCTGACATTTCCATTTCAACTTGACTGCTCAATTAACTACCTGTCATTTTTGGTTTCTTAAGACCTGCTGTAGAAGCACAGTAGCTAGTGTTTTTTTTCTGCCCTGGCCACTGATTCGATGGTCTGATCCAGTTTCTCTAAATTTTCTGAACATTCGACTGATAGTTGAAGTACTCAATCCTAACAAATTGGACCCATAACGCATACTTGTACCCTCTTGAATCAATGTAACGGCTCTTGCACAAAATTCACCCAGCATTCAACGAAAAACTAACTGAACTAACTGAACCTAACCAAAAAAATATTACCTAATACCAGTTTTCCAGAATATTCAAACGTCAAGCTCGAATAAACTGTGAGCAAAGACAAAACACCCAAAACACTCATGTAGATATTATAGACTTTGACAGTTCTTCAAACTTCAAATTCGAATGCCCTTTCGTAACTGGATGTTGATTCATAAAACATCTTTATCAGAAACTGGCTAACTTCATGTTTAGTGATATGACGTATCTGTAGTGAAAGTTGAAAACATTTAGGAATCCTTAATTCCCAGTTTTCTCCTTAAATATTCAGTTTAAAAAATGATTAATTTTTGCAAAGTAGTACCAATATACTTTAATAAATGACACACCATCGTGCCATATTCACAAAAAAACTAGTTTTATTTCAACTGTAATACAAAGTACCTGAAGATCCAAATTTACTTTAAACATTAATAGGTAGGTAGGTAGTTAATAATAATTTTAACGTAAAATTTTTTATACAAATAGAATATCTGTTGAATATAATCACTTATAAATAAAATAAATAGTTAATTCTTCAAATTACATCAGCAGATAGAAAACAAACATGCAGGTAAAATTAACACTTTATGAAAACGTCCTATAAATTATCCCCTATTTACATTACGAACTGTTTTCGTCTAATTTAGCATCTTACGACCTGCTTAACATCCAACACCTCCTTACGCTATCATCATGGAAACATGAATTGTAACGTAACTCAAATATTTAGATCGTACTGTATATATAATATATAAATCACTTTTGGGCCGTCTTTAAACCCTATCTGTTTGCAGTTTCTAACACTAACGATCCTTTGTAACTAATATTCATGAAGATATTCTAGAAACTCACTTAAATAAATAAACTAGGTGTACCGCAATTGAATGAAAACAATCTTGTCCTTGGTAAAATTAATTCTAGGCTCGATGAATGCCATCTACATATTAATTAACTTCATATAAAGAGTATTTTATCCACTAATAGACAAATATTGCGTCTTTTAGTCAATTTAGTGGTTAAAAATGTTTTCTATTGTTAACCTAGGTCAATATTGGACAAATTCCAACGTTTTGAGAATCCATGGATAGTAGTTTAACAAAAACTTGTGAAAAATAATTGAAGAAACTCACTGGGCGACCTGGTAAGCTGGCGCCGAGGAAACTTGCTGATAACTAGAAAAAACCTACATTTAACACTAAGATCTCTGACTGGCCACTGTCAACCAAGAAAACACCACCATACGATGGGGCTTGTAGACACAGGAAAACGTAACTGTCAGCCATGTCCGATATATATATATATATGTATGTGTCCGGAGTTATCGTCAATGAGAGAGTGTGTGTTCGGAGAGTCTTGTCGTACACCTGACGATTCCTAGTGATCTATCCACCTTCCTGGTGGCTCTGCAACTACGTCTAAACTGGAGAAATTTGAAAACAATTACCGACCTGGTGATTGGACACTGTACCCTGAGAAAGCATCTGCACATGATGTGCAAAGTTAGTGAACCTATATGTGCAGAAAATGTGAAGTCTACGATGAAACACCTGCTCACATACTCTGTTTCTATGAGGAATTACAAGGACTCAGACGGAAGCATTTTGAAGTGGAAATAATACAACCATCCAACAACCCAATCGCTCCTTTTAGCGCGCCCTCATACTCATCCCACCTTCTCTCCATTTCCTCATCCATCCATTCCTGTACTTCCTCTCTGCTCGCACCCCTCCAGCGTTTCTGTCTGGCTCTAGCCATCAAGTCCAATGGATAGGAACGGACAGCACTGCTGCTGCCAGTCCACCCACTGTCCTGTACGCCTGCACCACCCTCAGAAGTATTCCTCTCTGCACCCGCAGGAGTGGTCTAGCCCCCCTGCTTTCTCACCCCACACTTCCGCGCCATACAGCATACTCTGCTCTACCGTCCTACCAATTATCCCCCTCTTCCATTCTCCCGGTCCTTTCACATTACCCATCAATCTTCCCAGCCACGCTGCCCTTACTTTTGCCTTCTGTGCAGCCTTCAACATATGGGTTTTGAAGGATAATTGGCTATCCAACCACACTCCTAGATATTTCACCGCTTCCTCCATCCGAATTTTCTTTCCCTTCACCATCACCCCCACCTCCCTTGCCTTGCTCCACCCCTTCACCAGTAGCCTCACCGTCTTATCGTCAGCCACTTCCAGCCCACACCGCTCTATCTCCTCCACAATCTTCCCACACATCCTCTCCGCCTTTCTTTCTATCTCTTCCTCTCCCTTTGCCGTACATACCAGACAGACATCGTCCGCATACACCGTAATCTCACATCCCTCTTCACACATGCTATCCCACAAACTTCATCAAACACACACTTCCATAGCGTCGGTCCCAGAACCGAGCCCTGGGGCACTCCGTCCCATACCTTCTCCCCCCTAGTGTCCACTATCCATTAACAAACTTGGCCCATTCATTCTTATATGTTGCTAATATTTTCAGCTCATTTCATATTTGTCCCTTTTCTTGGAAAATTCTCCCATGTTTTTCTCGGTCTCCCGCGTTTTATCTTATTCATATTTCTTGCCTCCCATACTTGTTTGGTTTCAGATAAGATGTCTGGAACTTGACATTCTTTGTGAGTGTCGATTTTATTTCTAGATCCTTCCTTATTTTTGTATTTCTTACTTTATCTATTCGGTTTGTTGACTCTTTAACTTAGATATTTCATTACCAGTGCTTGTATTTTGCTCTTCTGTCTGCCTCTCAGTGTCCATGATTCACAACCAAAGAATTGGTCTATATATGGTCTAAAATAAATTAATTTTTTCCTCATTGATATCTCTTTTTTGTTTATAAAAGCCTGGTTCATTGAGAAGTACGATTTTAGTGTTTTTTGAACTCTGTTTGACTTTGAAGTGTAATTCAATATCCGTCGGGGTCTACATCCCGGGAAGTAGTTGTTGCTTCTCAGTTGAACGGTCACTGTCCTTGATAAATATTTTTCAAAACTTAGAAAGAGCTAGAATAATTATTTTTCTCCGATATCTATTTTTTGAACTTGTTTATTTCTTTTTCCTGCCTCCCGTTCTCTTGTAGTTAGATATTTGAAACTTGTTACTTGTACAATTATAACACTGTCTACCCTTATCTGTATGTTTTTATGTTCATTTCCTACTGCCTTTCATTTCCTAAGATGGTATAAATGATCTAAGATAAGACGAGTTTTCAAAATTCCTAGCATTGTGTTTATTCCAATAAAACATTTAAAAAAGATAAGTACAAAGTAACAATTCACTTAATACTTTTCCACTTCTTATCAGTTAATTGTATTAAATCCACCACTTTACTAAAATAGCTAACCGGAATATCCTTTTAGTGGCGAAAACGTGCACTCAGTGAGATTTTCTTCAACTAGTAAAAATTAATATGTTCATGAACACAAATGATTCTATACGCCGTTAGCTACGGCAGAGCTCGGGTAGTGAAATATGTGTGAGAAAATCCACACTCGTGAATGGTCATTTTTGTTCCGTTTCATGCAGTGCCAGTTTCTCTATTTAATGTTTTGGTTCAAAGACTAATTTCAGTAGAGCTGGGAAAGTTATTATGTTGTCTTTTAGATTACTCTTATCTTATAAATTGTAACAGAGACGTTTGTTTCACGGGCTTATTTATACAAGGGAATAAATATCACAACATTGTTCCATAAAATTTTAATTGCGATTTCGAACAAGATTTCGTATTAAATACTACAAATTGTGCTCAACAGCCTAGACTTTTGAACTGAATCTTTGCACCATTTCCCATGTTATCTATTTCCATACCAGAAGCTTCGTTTCTTCTATATAGTGATTTTCAGGAGATGTGGAGGTTGTATTATTTCCTTTCCAAAGTGCTGCCGTCCTTGTAAGTTCTGGCAAAAGCAGAGTATGTGAGTAGGTATTTCATCATATAGTTAACGTTTTCTGCACTTAGGTTCACTAACTGCCCATTTTGTGCAGATGTTTCCTCAGGGTGCATTGTCTAGTCAACGGGTCGGTAACGTAACTGTATTCAAATTTCTCTCACGATAGCAATGCAGCAATAACGACACTCTCCCTACCAGTTGAACTGGTTTGGAACACTATACTACTCCTAAACTTATTTAACGGATGTACTTGTATGGATGGATGGATTTAGAGCAGAGGCTCCCCGAAACCCCTTGCCATATTTTTCGATTTTTGGTAAACCCCCTGCTCACCTGATAATAATTTCTTGTAAATTTCTAACTGTAGTGAAGTTTAGTGTTAAAGCACATGTTAAGTGTTAAGCTTTAATAATAAATTATCAACATTTGGCGACAATTTTGTAAGGTTTAATCCTAACTCTCCTCTGCTAATGACGTCCAGCTTATAGTATAATGTATGTAAATAGGTACTATCAGTGTATGTTGAAATCCACTATCGTGGACCCCCATTTTCATTTCATGGACCCCCAAATTTTTTTTCTTCGACATAGACCCCTTGTAGGTTGTCATACACCCCTGGGGGTCGATATAGACCACTTTGGGAATCACTGATTTAAAGTGTCACCGTATATCTAGGTAACAAGGCGAAGCCACGACTGATAATAACTTGTGCTGAATGGATCGCAAAGCAAGGGACAAGCTTAAGGTGGGCTATGATCTTTATCATTTAAATTTTAAAGCAAAATCTTTACTAAACATGAACAGGAATTCTCATTAGACCCTGTGGGCGGAACTATACTCTGTGTAGGTTGACTTTGCGCAGGTGAAGATGAACCGCTGGAACATATTTTGTCCTATTTTGTAGATGCTGAGTCAGACTTAAGCCTCTAGGACTTGCGTTTGTGAGAATGTGCATAGACTGTAGATTATCCTTTCGTCCTTGAGGAGATTTAACTGGAAGTATTGTCGAAGTGGATGGTTCTGAAAACTTCACTCACACACACCATACCAAATCAAAGCAGCACTCATTTCCGAGTATTCAACACCTTAGTTTTTGATTGTACTGTTTATGTGAAAAGAGTATATGTTCCTCTCAGGCTCAACCGTCTTTTCTTTTGGTGCTCTACTCCAGGAAGTTTATATCTTCAGGGAAGACAAATTGCACAGCCGGCATAATTAGTCCGAGACACAGGTTAAACATCAACTGTAGTTTTAACATATTTTACAACATCCCCAAGAGAAACTTCCTATTTTGTTCCACCCCACCTTTTTTGAACTCATTGTGAGTATGTTGATGCACTAGGCTTGCTTCTACTGGATCTGTTAAATTGGAGGTACAGGCAGGTTCAAAAAGTTGCTGCACTCCTAGCTAGTACACCTTAAGACTTACCATGGCGTTGTCTCTTCAGTACTAGTTGTGCTTGTCTACTATCTGTATAGATCCACATCTTTTTTTCGGAGATGTTTCTACCGGGAATCTCTGAGCATTGGCTTGGTTTCCAAGCTTTCACTTCCCGGATGTTTGTTTTCAATTCACACAGTGTAGGATGGGATCCACAGACATTTATTAACATTTTTGAAAAAATTAAAAGTTTTAGACAAATAAAGAACATCCCGATCAATAAGAAAATGTGAAACAGTTAATTGAGTCATTTTTGATAGTCATAAGGTAAGTATCTTTTTTATGAACCAAAAAAAAAGACTCTTTATGCATATATTGCATACGATATTTAACTCACGTATTCAAGAGATACTAGGTAGTAGGTATTACTTTACAGGAGGAGCGTAGAAAAATTACTAATAATCTATTCAATTGAGGTATTTTCCTTTTATTATTTACCAAGTTTCTGTGAAAATATTCTTAAGCGTTTAATGTATACCGCACATTCCGGTTTCAAATAATTTAACGAAATTGAATATCCCGTTAACTTTTCCTTCCTAATCTTCCGGTATTATTAATAAATGATTTTGGAGAACAAAACTAATTTGCCGCCTCCGCCGCCTCTCTTAATTTCAATAGCTACTGAAATTTTAAACAAATCCCCCATTTTGAGCTATATTCATTATAGAGATATGTATTCCGTTTTTCATCCGGATGAACTCTTTGATTTATGTACTATTATCGCTATTTAGTTCGCGTTAAATCGCTATTGTTCTCGTGATTTATTACCTTATCATCTCGGAAACAGAAAGATTTTTTTATTTGGTAGAAAAACCTGCCTTATACCCCTCTATTAAATCTTTTTGTTCCCAGAATTTATACGAAAAGCAGACTAGGGGTGTACGAGTTTGTCCAGTTTCCATGGAATGTCTCAAACTGTTTATTGCGTACTGAGTGTTTCAATAGGAAAGGCACTCGGTCATTTCTTAACGCTGTGTCACACGATCCAATTAGATGCAGTTTTTTTGTCAACTAGTTTGATCAAACTATAAAAAGACGTCAAACTCAGTGGTAAAAGTACAACGAACTAGTTGGATGACCAGTTTGTGTTATTATAAGTGAAAAATTGAACAGTTTCCCATACTTTGCCCCTACCGAACATTTTATGATATGATGTATGTCTTTCAACGAGTTGGGGATATGTTAATTAGCTTTTTTATTCATTTTTTCCCAAAGAATAGATTCACGCAAAAAAAAATCTTAAATATTCCATAAAACTTTTTGATTGACAACAAAATAGAAACCACATTGTATGAAATGCTACCCACATAAAATATATTAAAAAGAAACATGATTCAATCAGAAAAATCTGTTAATTTCGGGGCGGAGAAAGCATCTCTTTCAGAGGCTCAATACAGCGTAATTCATCGGATCATTGATACGTTAATCCATCCCGCTTTGAGGGCTAATTCCACATCTTTAGGGACCTTCGCATCGACTTAATTGTAACTGTTTCCTAGTCAAAAGCAATAATTTCTCCGAGGTATAACTGCCCTTCATAGGAAAGCTGGAAAGAATGCCATTCAATGGTACACAGACGGCTCAAAAGCAATAGAAGGAACTTGGGATAGGTGTGTTCGGGCCAGGAACCAAACACTCTGAGAGCTTGTGAAAAACCCCCAAGTATCTTTCAAGCGGAAATTCACGCCATGAGAAAGTGCGCCCAACTCAATATTGATAAAGGATACAGAAGACAAAGGATTATCATAATGTCGGATAGTCAAGCAGCCATTAAAGCACTGAGCTCTTGTGTAATCAGTTCCAAAATGGTGTGGGAATGCATAGACAAACTCAATGAACTAGGCGAGAACAATATAGTCACCTTACTATGGATTCCAGGACACACTGGAATAAAAGGAAATGAAATAACAGATGAACTAGGAAAGAGGGGGACTGAAATACCTTTCTGGGGGCCTGAACCCTTTTTCGGAATCAGCCCCAATGTAATATTGGAAGAGATAGGTGAAGCCGAGAAAAAGAGAAGATCTGACCATTGGAAAGATTAAGTAGGGCTTATACAATCAAAGACTCCTCTAGGTGACTACAGCCTGTTGAGATCAAATGAATGCATAAGTCAAAGTGAAACTGCGCTAAGAGTTTTAACAGGGATCCTAACGGGGCATTTTCGCCTGAATGGGCACCTGAAGGCACCTAAAGAATGCAGATTTTGTGGCATGGAAAAAGAAGCCTCCATCCACATACTTTCCAACTGCACAGCACTTCAGAATCCTAGAGCACAACACCTGGGAGATTACTGGATAGAAGAGGAACATTTACCAAGTTGAAGCCTGCAGACATCCTAAAATTTCCCTGGGAAATAGGACTAAAGGAACTACAAGTTTCTGCACTCTTCTCAGAAACTGAGTAGAAGTGAGGGGGCACCATGGATCTTTTAGGTCTCAGTGAATGTCACCCCAAAATACCTACATACATTCAAAGAAAAGCACTACAAAACATTCTCTTTACTTGAGCACATTCTTCAATTTGGAATCGGAATATTAGGAAGATTTGCCTTCGCCAAAATCCATATTATCTGAAAAGTTGTCATCGAATACTTGTCCAGTGCTAGAGGGCGTAATTGTGCACCATAAATTAGAAAATGTAAATTTAACAAAAGGAGTTAGTTTTTCAAAAGTTTCTACTAACAGTCAACAAACTCAAAGTAAATAGAAGATGCGAGCTGTACAAGATATGGTTGAAACAACATATATAATCTAATGCTAATGGTATCCTATCCCTCCGTGTTCGCCATTTGTGCCGAACAGTATTTATACACCGCAGCGGAGTAATTAGAAATGGACAGAAGTGAAACTAAACCTCGACGGGGGTGTTTGGATAAATCCAACGCAGATGTTACATGTTTTATAGATACTTGTTACTGAACTAACACTAACTTGCGGCAATTTGTCATTTTGTTTTTCTTCCACTGATTAATTGTGAACAGTTGTTCAGAAATTCGGAATATTGGTCAGCGAATTGTAAAAGACCGTTTTAGTTTCACGAAAAGTTTTCATTAAAACGAATTATATGAGTATAATGTGACTAATATGGATTGCGTGTAGTATTAATTTTAACGATTAAGTCCCAAAAAGTTCCAGGAAGGTTGGAGCCTTAGACTATACAGGGTTATTCATAAGCCAAACTGTAATAGATGTCAAAGGTAATAGTATAATACTATTTTATTAACGCCTTGAAGAGTATTTGAAAATCAATGACCACTGAGAAGCAATAATTACTTCCCTGGCTATATGCCACGAAGGACTTTTGAGTGCAATGGGCTTGATATCAATGAAATATTTTCTCGGTTTTTCTTGCGTTATTTTGTAAAACTGAATCATCAAAATAACTAGTGAAATTTTCAGCTCTTGAACTTTCCCCACTACTTAGATATTAGAGGTTGAAAATGGAGCTCCCTTAAAAAGCGTCAAAACCGACTGTGACGTCACATTGCATATTGTGCTCTGTACACCGCTGCGTTTCGCATAAGAAAATTGGTTACAGCTGCAATATTTTTAAATTTTAAAAGTGTTAGTGATTTCTGCTATTAAAGATGTACTCAGCAGATACTGGATTTATTGAAGCATATTCTGCAAATTTATATCTTTATGGTGAGGGACTACATTAATCAAAACAATCATGTACAAACATTGTACATTTTCATATCTGCATCTGGAGGGAGTAGGAAGTCTTTTCTTAACTTGCACAAATGGGTAAAGGTAACTGGCTAATAACGGTATAGGTTTTTGTATAATGCTACATACTCTGGAAAGTGCCACACCAAAATCGTCTCCTAATATCCTATAAGGTGAATTCAATTTGATCTTTTTCAATGTTAAAAAGATATCAAGCCTGTCCAGGTCACATTTTTTTAGTTAACAAGCTCACAACAAATAATTAATGACTCGGAACTCCCAAATAAAGCTTTGAATTCTTTTCTATCAAATAAAATATTCTATTTCTTCTGACCTATTAGTGTCTAGATGAAATGCATTATTTGGATCTGACATGGTTAATTCTGACGAACTAAATGTAGAAGAAGGACCGCTAGTGGATATTGAAAACTCTTCGTTCATAGGTTTTCCGTCTTTTCCATTCACGATTTCTTTGGAACGATCTCATTGCTAGTGCATTTTCTCTTTTTAGCCATTTTCCATATATAAAACCCCTCGCCCCCGCATTTTGAATCGCTTTGGAACGTACATAAGCCTTAATGCAAGCCTGAACCCCTATTTCCCGAGATATAGGTTCCATTCGTGTGATATCCATTTGATTTTGTTCCTCTACTTTATCATCATCAGAGGCTCTATTTTCTGAGCTTAGCTTGTAAAAACTGTGACCGTGGCTTTAAACTATCCATTGTTACTCTATTTTTTAGACAGTCAAACAAACTCGGTACTACTGAAGCTTTTAATTTAACTGTTCACTGCTCACTGTTTTAATGTATATATATATTTTTCATTGCATTCTTGGATGTGTTAGGACATTCGGGAATCAAATAGTATTCATTCACCACTTTTTTCTTACTCCCTCCACAATAAAATAACGAAACAGTAGGTACCAACAGTTCAGCGTTTTTTTTTCTCACACAAAACGATACACAATACACAGCTCTCAACTCGCGGCGTTTCAAACGTTAGGTATTGCATATGCAGTGTGACGTCACAGGTAACCACGCCCCGTTTGCGTTCAATCCAATTTCTTTAATTAATTTGAGGGTTTAAACGTTCGCGGAAAAATTTAAAATTTTGGAAATCTGTTAAAAATGAGTTTTAGTTTCTCTAATTAACTAAAAAAAATTTTCTTGAACAAGTCCATTCAATTCAATTACCAAATAATAAAAATAGCAATTAACTTGGTAGGAATATGATAGTTTGCTAAAAACAACTAACGCAAAGAAGTGGTAATAAAGATGGATATAATGAAAATTTTTATATAAATGTTACCGTTAAAGTATGAAATCCGCTATTTCATAGAATACCTAGTTATTGCATGAAATAACTGATCGTGTCTGTTAAAAAGTAAAATTCTCTTGTATTTCATGATTTAACCAGTTATTTCATAGAATAACTAGTTAGTGTCAAATTAATAACATATTACACACTTCAACGGACACGATCAGTTATTTCATGGAATAACTAGGTATTCTATGAAATAACTGCATAATATACTTTTACGATAACACAAACACAAAACTAATAAATGTCAGTTTTGTGTATTAAAGTGTTTTTTGATTAACAATAATTCCAATGATAAATGATAGGAAAACCAGGAAAAAAATGTATGATACTATCCTGATAAAGCAGCCAAATCCCATTAAATATGACGCCTCTCTTCCCAAGCATGTTTGCAATAACTTGAATTGAATAACTCCCTATATTTAATTTACTTTTTGTGTTCATTTATTCGTATTCTCAATGGTCTAGATGTTTGATATAAATAAAATTTGTCGCATTCACAGGATATATGAAGCTCATGATCACCTATTCGAAGCAAGTTATCGGAACCAAGCCTCCTCTAGAGGTTAGGGGTAAGGGGGGTAGATGTAGTTCAGCTCTGTTCAAAGCAAGCGCTCAAGAAAAAAATGCACAAAAACATTTAAGTGAACAGAGCAGCTGATTTGCTCGAGCATATTCCGTGAAAAGAACATAACAAATGTTTAATCTACAAGATTCAACCAACCATTCTGGTTTGCAATGAGAAGGGACATCAGTACAAGGTAGATATTCTCTGTCCGGGAGCTCTGAGAGCGTAATCCTGGACTGCAGATGACATCGAAATCACAATTCCAAGTAAGTTGTGAGGCCCAATAATAGTATTAAATCTATTATTCTTCGATGTCTTATTAAGCATACTTATCAATTTTTATTGTCAATTCGTTAATGAAATGACGAAATCTGAAACTTTTTGACTCGAAGAAACTTTAACCGGCTGGTTAAAACAGAAATGCTTGTGGCGCCTTGGTGGATAGGTCGAAGATTGAGTGAGTGGCCACTAGGGTTTCCTGATCCAACTCTTTTCGATTTCATTATGTGGAGATACTTGACAAGTGAAGAATAAGTACCTATTTAAAAGACCTTTCCATTGTTGTATTGCAAAACTCACTTTTCTATTAATTTATTGATGAGGCTGACATAGATGATGCCAAGAATAAAATTTGTGATCTGATGAAGCGCCCGTTTAAAAATAAAAATCGACAAGTTTCAAGATTTTCCTCTAAAATTTTTTACAAAATAATAAATGTATTCCTTTCATTTGGACCATTCTGTATGTATGTATTTTATTTTATGTTATGTAATTTATTTTAGTTTTTTATTTCCATCTATTGTTCGGTCTAAGTTTCATACATCTCTCTCTCTATTTTAACCAAAATGCTCTAAGAAAGTATTACTGTAAATAATCTGTTAAAAAAATAGTAACGAAAAGATTACAAAAACTGCAACACCTAAAAACTAAACTTCAAAGAATTCCGCATCATAAAACTTTAACAAATTAAAATTCATTAAAATCCTGTGAGTCGTTTCATATTTAAAACCTACTCTGTATATTTTAAATCCTAAATTAAAATGTAACGTAGCCGACTCTGTATAAAATTCAAATAATATTTATAACTTCTCAACAAATAATGTGAAGCGATCGACTAAATACCTCACCGAGCCGGTGTTTTTTGTGCTAAACTAGAAAAAAGTGCTTTACGAATTTATTGATAACAAAGAATGTACATTGTGTTAGTAGGTATTTTAATTACTTAGTGATTGTTCGTAGGTATTTTTGTTGCTATTCAGGTAATTTTTGATTATTATATTCAAAAATATACTTTTTTAATGTTTGTTACTTATTAGGTATGTTGTGTGTCTTTTTATTTTTTCTTAAACTTTCAATTTGTTGGATAATTTCATCTAGAAATATGTTTTATGTATACTAGTTGCAAATAATGTATAAAATAATACGTTATAGAACATATTCTACATTGTTAAAAAAGCTCAATTTATTTATAACCAAATATAAAACAATAATAATATTGGAAACATTTGATTTTGAAATAGGAAAAGCTTTCTATTATTTTGGAGAAAAGACATAAAAAGTGAGCGAGTGAATAATTGAAATGATGGTACAAAATGCCCCAAAAACGAAGGTAAATCATAGTACAATTGATTAGATTAGATAAGTCTCTGATAGTTTCTAGTATCAAGTTAAAATGAGCAAAATATCGCAAATTGTAAATATATTTAGCGTGACAGCTCTAAAAAATTATGACATTTGAAGACATAAACGTCAAATCTTTCGAATTTGTCATTTAGTACCTCACCATCCTTTGAAGTGTAAGCATTAAGCATGTTCTAGTGTCTATGGTAAGTGTAAGCAATTTTACCTTAAATATCTAAAGAACATAACCTCAAAATAAAATAACATTTGAAAAAATTTCCAAAGGTACTCAACAAGATGTTTGACAGTTAAAAAAATCTGGAAGAAGTAAAAGATTAAATAAGTGACAAACAAGTAGTTTAAAGTATTGAATACTTAATTTTAATTGTATTTCATCAACGATCTACTTTATCGGGGGTTAGCGAATGAAAGAAGTTCCTGCTGTTGAAGTGTGAGATATTTTTCCTTTTTACATTTCCCATGCGCACGTGGAAAAAACCTATTTCCGTAGGAGGAATAACTTATTCGAAGTTTCCTTACTACATTTAAGAAGATAAAGTAATACTTCATTATATTCAAGGCATTGATCCAATAGATTCGAGTTTAATATACAATAATTATTTTTTAACCGTCAGAATCTAAAACAATATGAAGAATAACATTAATGAACCAATTGAATTGTATTGAAAATTAAACATAATTTTTAGGTAATTTTATATTGTTTCAAACTATGCAGTTACCCTGATGAAACAATTTTATCCTCATCCCATCAAAGTATAGTTTCATTTCCATCCCATTTTTGTATACACTGTGTTATTTATAAGATGCGACAAAAGGATTCCTGTACAAAACTGTCATATGCGAGCAAACTTTTTTACCAAATAGCGTTTATAAAAAATAATAACAGATATGGAAAGGTCGTTGAATTATAAGTTCAAATGTACTTTTAATTTTCTTAAATTTGTTCTGGTTTGATAAAAAAATAGATAGTTATGTTTAAAAAAGTCGAACTTCATTTTCATTCCACTTTCGGATGATCTTAATCGATTAGGTAATGGCTAACATGGTAGTGCACGGTATTATTTGAAAGTTAATCCTGAAGTATGGCGGTTCGCTTCGCCGCTGAGATGAATTTTTTTTGTTTTTAGTTTTCTTTCACAATTTTTGTCTAAAAAACATTTAATTTAAAGTAAACCAAAGTTATTCGTTCCAAAAATTGTAAAAAAAACTAAAAATAAAAAGAAAAAAATTTATTTATTATTTTAGTGAAATATGTAGGAGTTGAAGCAATTCAAGCAAGCAATTCATTTTAATGTTTCTCAAAAGATTTAACAGTATCTCGAAAATTAGTGACATTTAGGAAATTTGAAATATAGATTCTTAAAGAGGAGGAAATTTCCAATAAAACAGTAGGTACTGTCTCCCGCAACTATATTCCTTATTCATGATTTTCATTGACTGCTGCAAACAGGTCTCAAACTGTCATTTTGGTTGTGTGCGTGCCTCGTCAAAAGCAAACAGGTCACATTAAATAATATTCAATGTATTAATTGTTAATTTGAAAATTTGAAACGATTATAATGTATTCTGAAAACTTTGAATAATTTCTTTACACTCACTTAAGTTCACATTCTAAAATTTCAAGAAATTTGTTTATAAAATATTTTTCAAGTATTGAAATGTCTCAAACATTAATAACGTGATCTCATTGAGTATGAGTATGGGAGGAGCGAGACATTTTTACAATTGTTTTAACTTTTTTTTTAGATTACAATGAAGTATGAAGTTCAAGAATATTTTGTTATAAGAATTGATAACTTGTGGAAAATTAACTTTGAAATTCTTTTCTAACGGTAATTAATTCTTTGAATGTACCATAATTTTTCACAAATTTTTAAATAAACAATACCTTCAAACAATTTATTTAATGATCTATTTGCTTTTGACAAGGCGCTCATACCCAAAATTACGGGAAATTAATTAAAATTAAAAATAATGGAGATAGAGTTGTGGAAGCTGGGAATATTTTATTGAGAATTTTCTCCTCTTTAAGAATCCTTTTTAATTTCTAAAATGTACATACTTTTCAAGATATTTCAAATATTTCTCTCTACTGTTTATGAACAATATTGAATTAATATCGTTTTCTTTTTTTTACAGATTTTACGACTCTCGTTTCAGCTCAAGAAATGCGATATGCCTAAAGGTAGGAGAATGTTGTGACGAATAACAAAAATAGAAAAATTGTGAAAATAGTTTAAATTCTAGAAAATTCTCCCTTTTAATCATTGAACAAATAATATTTTTTTTTTCGATTTCTGACTAATTTTTCGATTATTTTTTATTTAGATATTTCTGAAATTTTATAAGTAAACATATTTTTAATTTTTGTTATTTAAAAAGTGTGCCCGAATTGTTTTTGCTATTCAGAATATTTTCACTTCCAATAATTTTATGAGTTTATTAAATTTTGGAAACACCCCAGCAAGAGGATATTTTTATGTGGATTTTTTTGTGTTTCTTCCTTTTCAGGAGTTTTTTCAGCACTGCGCCTTCTGTGAGCAAATCGGTCAATCCCTTAAGTTACAACCTAAATTTACTAATTTTTATTTAAATTAGAGTTATCAAAAAAAGAATAATTCAGAAAATTACAAAAACATATTCACTGAATAGTAGGAAAATAAATACTTGAAAATTTAATTTGGATCCTTACAAAAAATAAATTTTAACAATTGTATGTTATAAAAATAATTTAATCTTTTCTATAGCGGCATTCAGATCCAGTGGTATTTTAACAAAGTTTTTCAAGACATTTATTCAGTCAGGCATATTATTAATTATTTTATTGTGAAATTATAATTTTTTAAATGTTGAGACACTTTTTGAATTCCCTAGTTTGAACTGATTGCTCTAGAAAGGATAATTTATGAAGAGAAAAAAAAAGGATTTCTGGTGCAACGTTCTGGGTGTCAATAGGTCAACCATTTAAAACAATTTAATATTTTTTAATACAAACAGAAAATTATTAAAACAAGAATAATAAAAAAAAATATAAATAATAAATTAACAATCGCCCCAGACATTCATTTATATAATATCACTTCAAATTTTGTCCCTAATTTAAAAGATTTATGTAGTACATATATAGCAAATATTTAGATACAAAATAAATAGATAAAATATAAAAAAATTGCTTGAAAAATATTTGTTTTCCACTTTAAATTAGAAATATTTTAAGAAACTCAATTGTTTCCCAAATTTGGTACATTTATTTAATTAAGCATATTTACTAAGTTTCATTACAAATAAAGACACTCCCAGAACGCACTAGGTACAACGAGATCTTCCAGACAACAGAAGAAGTGAAAACAATTAATTTTTTTGGTGTTTCCAATCTTTTATATTTTACTGTTTATCATAAATTTAATTTTTTATCAGCTAACAAATTTTTTTGTGGTTACACAAATTTTTGTATTCCTGTATATATTTATATGTGATCACAGAAATTTCCTTGGGGACAATAATGAATTTTTTCACGTAATCACTTCAAACTTATTTTTATATTTCCAAAAACTTACCAGTACAAAATATTTTGAAGATTCCTTATAACTTCTTTAAAAATTTGAATATTTCACTACAGCCACTTCTTGTGCACAGATGGTTTGGTCAACAAGTTTTTTTCAAAATTAGATCTACTCAAAATTATATTGTTCACAAACATTCATTTATGTTTAGTGTTTATTAATATAATATAATTAATATTAATAATATCAATCTGGATACTACACTGGATTGTAGTCAAACAAATTCATTTCACTCTAGCAATTCTAAACTTTCAAATATTTTTATTTTCACAACTGAAATTTTGTAGAAACTTGTTAATTTTTGTATTACTTAAAACAGTGTTTGGGTAATATGGTAAGATTTCACGAACTACAACATATTATATTGTCGAGTTACGCTCATCTTCTCTATTTTAACCGAATTGTATGATTTATTTAATTTAGTAAATTAAAACATGAGATGTGTATTTATACAGTACTCTAAAATGTAATCTATTTTGAATGACATGCAAACGATTTAAATAGATAGGTGAGTTACTCTATAAACACAGGTACTGGCTCGAGGTTGCTCTAACGTAGTGGACTTAGAGTCAGTATCATAGGGAAACTATGTGATGTATGCATAGACATATAATATACATATGTCTGTGGATGTATGCCTTTGACTAAGAGATAAATGTGGTGGCAATCGCCGGTCGGTAAATGGAAATGGTCGATTTCGGTTTTTAGTGATGGTTAATGGTAAAAATGGTGCAGTACAGATGGTATTGGGATGGAGATTGCGCCGTGGATGATTCCAAATGTGAGTGTTTTAAATATTTTCTTGTTTCTTGAGATGCCACTTTTTATTTCTACTATTTTATGCATACCTAATAAAATAATGATTTAAAGTTACTTTTTGTCAGCAATGATTAACCTTTGAACATTTAATTTGTTGCTAAATATACCGTATGGTTCAAATAAAAGGAATAAATTCATCATTTCGTAAACCGGCCAAAGACGAGCATGGATCTTTTCTTGAGTTATTTTTATAATCTCTTCTTTAATAGTTTGTGTTAAATCAGGGGACCTTCCAACTCTTTGTCTATAATTGTCATCTCATGCTGAAGGTTACACTTTATAATACTTACCTTTATTGGTGTATCCTGGATAGCCATTTCTATTTTATTTTTTGGAGAAATTATAATGTTATTTATTCACCACTCCTTCCTCTAATAATGAGAAAGGATGAGTCTAGAACTTGGAGCAAAAAATAATGCAAGAAAAAAAATGGAAGCAAAAAAATAAACTAAATCTATAATAAAAATCAATGTGGTTTTAATGAAAATAATACTGCATTAGGGATAATAAAATTAATCATCCGGAAAATTTAGTTTGTTGAAACTTGAAGCATACTATCAACATTCACATTGTAATTTAATTTCGTAGTTCAATAACATTTTTTTTTAATTTCTTTGAGCAATTAACTAATACTTGTCATTTTGATATCAGTGCTCCTTCATACATATTACAAAATATTATTACATTGCGGCCAGTTAAAAATAAAAAACTTGTTTTTCTACGACCACTATCGAAAGTCGTCTCTTGTGCCTTGAAAAGCAACTGCAAAGTTGATGTTTCCCGCGAGCTGTCATAATTTGACATTATTGGCACTCTTAACCAGAAAGTAACTTTGGCGAACGCGTAATTTTATTTATAGATAAAAAAGAGCTAGTAGTTATTTTAATATAAACTGTAGAATGAAATATTTTAGTCGATTCTCTAATATTTTAAAGCATCCAACAGTATTTTCCGTAATAATTCAATGAGAAATCTAAAAAATATCTGACATTAATGTAATAAGTGTTGCCTACGTAATTAGGTACGTGAAACTGCAATCTGCAAACTGCTTAGCACAAACAATGGCAACTAATTTTATTTTGGTGTGATCGTAGAAAAAATCTTGTGTGTATTTCGAGCAGAAAGTCCTTTGGTAGTCTCGACAGATTGCCAAAGTACTACTTTCTGCTCTTGATACACAAATAGCTATTAATTGATACATACTAAAAGTGAATGTTATGGTAGCTGTCGATTTTTAATATATCCAGTATATTATATTATACAGGGTGTTTTCAAATAACACAACGTTTGCATGTAGATACATCTCGTAAAATTGGACGAAATGATATAAGGTTTGAGGAGTCTAGCCTCTCTTTTCGAAATACGGAGTGTTAAAGTTATGAAAAATTAAATGTTTAAATTTGATAACTTTAAAATGGATTTATAAATTGATTTGACATTTGGCAGGTTGTTTTTAAATGTAAAAGGGCATATTTTGATGGAAAAACATTTTTCAATTCTCCATCCAGTGGTGTACATTTGAAAAAATATGTCACCTTTCCTCTCCCATTTTTTACGACACTGGCATTTGAAGCTATTTCTATTTTATTTTGTATTCCTCAATGGTTTTCACGTTAAAAAAGCATTACCTTAACATATCCAAAAATCTGTAGTTTTCAAAATATTTAATGTTTTCATGAAGTCTGAAGATCACTTTTTATGAAAAAAATATTTTTTTTTTGAAAACTACCAAACTATAATGGTTAGAATATGTAACATGAACTAATTTGTGAAACAGCAATGCATCTTAAACATTCTGAGAATATTGTTGAAAATACCTGTCCAAACTTGTGATTTTATCAACAAAAGAATTAAGCAGCCAACAACTTGAGAATGTTAAAAATTTTGTTCATTTACATTTATCCATAATTTGCAATGTTTTCTCATTGATAATTGCATACCTTGGAAAGACTGGCTTTTGCCGGAAATAATTGCTGTAGCAGCATAGATTCTTCCTATTTTTTTTTGTTAATAAAATCACAAGTTTGGACATGTATTCTCCCAATGTTTTAGATGCATTGCTGTTCCACAAATTAGTTTCTGTTATACATTCTAACCATAAGTAGTTTGGAAGCTATTAAAAAGAACTACAAAAAAAATATTTTTCCTATTTCATTATTAAAAAGTGATGTTGCAGACTTCATGAAAACCTATTATTAAATATCTTGAAAACTACAAAGGTTATGCTTTTTTCACGTGAAAACCATTGAGGAATACAAAATAAAATAAAAATAGCTCCAAATGCCAGTGGCGTAAAAAATGGGAGGGGAAAGGTGCCATATTTTTCCAAATGTACACCACTGGATCAAGAATCGAAAAAAAAATTTACTTCAATATATGCCCTTTCACATTTAAAAACAACCTGCCAAATGTCAAATCAATTTAATCATCCATTTTAAAGTTATTAAATTAAAACATTTAAATGTTTATAACTTTAACACCCCGTATTTCGAGAAGTAAATAGGCTAGACCCCTCAATCCTTATATAATTTTGTCCAATTTCACGAGAGGTATCTACATGCAAACGTTGTGTCATTTGAAAACACCATGTATGCAGTTTTTGAAAGTTTGTCATTATTCAATTCTGTTTTTGTTAGTATATCTTAATAAGTTGAGTTAATAATAATAATTGACAAAAAATCCTTCCTTATTAGTTTCAGAGTCCTTAAGGAAGAGTATGGTACAATTTAAATTCAACTCAACACTGCATATCTGATTATCAAAGGTAATACCACGAGTGCTTCAAATTTCTTTTCCACGAAAACTTGTTTATTTGGCAAAAATATGAAAATAAACCGATTGATAAAGTCACGAGTTCGTTAAGACGAAGGATTTTATCTAAATTCAGTTTGTTTGAATGTTTTTGCCTCAAATAAACAAGTTTGAGTGATGAAAATAAAAAATTATGTGATACAATTTGGAGAACGAGTTGTATTTGGGAAGATTATTTTTTTTCATCAATTTTGGAGTGGAATTTTGAATTAAATGTTCAATATTCTCTTGGGTGATGGTACTAAATCGTTTTGTATTCATTTTTCAATAAACTTCGAAGCACTTTTAGTTGTCCATAATGATAAATTCAAAGTAAAATTTTGACGTTTCAATATAAACAAGGTATTATCTATAAGGAAGCAGAATTATCAGTATCATACCGAATGATTGGCTAGAATAATGTATTGCTATTGGTTGAAACCACCAAAATGTCAGATTTTGACAAGTGAAAAAAATAATCGACATAACATGATAACTAGCAATTAAATTTCAGAATACTTTATAAACACACTGTATAGAGAAGCAACAGTATCACTAGTAGCATTATAAAATTAGTCATAAACGATAGGTCAATTGAATATAATGAGGGAACTGAATTTATTGGACTACTCTGGTACACTACATATAAGTAATAATTAATTGTATATTGCAACCATTTATCATAACTCGTAGATTAACTCTGTTTAATGTAGGCGCCGCCATATTGGAGCTGATTAGCTCCTATTTATTATGACTGTCATGAAACATCTGAAACACACTCGATATATACAAATGTTAAAATTATAGATTTTAGCATTAAAATGACTAATAATACAGGACTGTGATTCATTAGACTTACGGTATATGGAACAATGCGGGATTAAAAGATCAATTTATTGAAACAACTTGACAATTTCTCTTATTTATTCAATCAATTATATGATTTACGATTTTCTTTTTTTAATTCGTCATATGTTGTTTTAGGGGTTAGTACTATACGTAGTGAAATCTATAATTTCACATTAACAAAAACTTTTCAATACATGGGTCATCCTATGTCAAATCGATCAATAGTTGGATCGACCCCCTTTGATTTGGATGAATTTTGGCTATACAAGTTAAATTTTATCCTTTTACGAAGTTCTGCCGAAGGAAAAAAAATTTCAGGATTTCCCTATTTTTTCCGTCTTTCAAACTTCCTTTTTAAATATCTCGAAAACTATTGCAATTTAAAAAGTTACTTAGTGTCAATTTCAAATGGGACACTTGGGGCAATGAAAAAAAAAGTGTGGATGGGCGAAATTTTGAATAATAATTGAAGATTGTCAAAATTGATGATCGATGAACAATTTTTGTACCAAATTTTTTGTATACATGGGCTCAAAAGTCATAGGTCTACCAAAGAAAACTTGTTCAAAATTTTATTCATTGACGTAATTTCTATCAAGAACAACGTAATCATTCCAGCGCGGCTTTAACATTCCAAAACCACTTTTGAAAAACGATTTATCTTTTGCCTCAAAATAGACCTCAGTTTCAGCGATAACCTCTTCATTCCAGCGAAATTTCTTAACTTCGAGCATTTCAAGTTCTATTCATGTTTTGATTGACATGTGACACGGTGCGTTGTCTTTATGAAATGAATTTTTTTTACATAGGTATGCGCGCTTTTCTTTGAAATATTGGCCTTCAAACGCTCCAATAACGCTATAAGCTATAAAATATTCACTGTTGATGGTATTTCCCCTTTCAAGATATTTGATATATATTGCACCACCCACATCTTAAAATACCTCAAAATAACCTTTCCAGCTGATTGTTGTGCTTTCGGGCGCTTTGGACGAGGTTCACCAGTTGCTGGCTACTGTGAGTTCCAGGATTATTTGAAATTATTGGGCGGATTAGAATTCGATGAGACCTCTGGCGGAGAAAATTGTAACTAACGCAACTAGTTAAATAATTCGTTTTGCATTGTTTTTGTATTATATTTAAGTCAACGTAATTACCGTGAATTCGTACTTTATTTGTTTAATTTTGTGTCAGTGACAAGTTTAAAACTGTGTTTTTCTATTTAACTCAACTGTCATTATTTCAGAGGTAATATTCTTATATAATCAGAGACATTATGGAAGAGTTTATGTTATTCTATTTTTTGTTTTCATTGCAGATCAAAGAGAAAATAAGTCGTTATTAAAGATTAAAAATATTACTCAATACAAACCTACCTTCCCTGCAACTTTTGTAGATATAATTATATCAAAAATAAAATAAAAACACGAAATCAGACCTAAAACTAAACAGTTAATTGAACGTTTGTTGTACTTTTCACAAATATCAACCATACCTATTACTCCAAAAATAAAAATATTAGGAGTCAAAATTTAGTTTAACAACACAAAATACTAAAGCACAATCAAAGAAAAAGCAAAAGTTTTACAAAACACACACTGAAAATAACTAAAACAGCAAAATAAAACCACTTAAATATAAAAGGGGTTATTCGGCAGCTGATTTGTTTTACTCGTTGCTAAGATGACATTGACATTTCAGAGCGCCATCTATTGAATTCTACTTTTTCCAATAGCTTTGTTCGGGTTTTTGTTTCTGGACAGTCCGTAAACCAATCTGGAATTGCGCAGCACTAGTTACGTACTTTATTCAGTCCTAAGAAATATTTCCGGGCCGTTTAAAATTGAACCAAGTTTGGAAAAACCCGAACATCCCGCATGGTCTATAGAACTGAACTAACCTAACCTTTTTGTTACTTTAAATTGACCAAAAAATTACCTAAAATGTTGCACAAAATGCAACTCATTATTTTGAGGGACAGTCTCTTCCACAAAGTTTCCTTTTTCATATTATCTTGTGAGACTTCTGAAATTATTAAAATATTGATCACATCAAGAAGAACATCGTATTCACTTGATGATGATGATGATGACTATGTTCAAATATTTCCATAAAATCATTGGCATCCATTTGGTAAATATCAAATTTGAAAAGTAAAAATCCAATATAAACAATACACAATAAACAAATAAACAAATCTCTTCCTCTATACCTCTGCGAATTTTCAAAATAGCTCCAACCCCCTTCCTTACCAAATGGTTTGAGCATGCGTGACAAATAATCCGAAGATCGTCCTAGCTCGACCATAGATAATATAACACAGCTGACCTGTTATGTGTTCATGATATCCGACTGCACAATATCAAATTAAATTGTCTGTTTTGCTTTTTTTTTTAAATAAAATACAAGCCTTTATATTAATTTTAGTTCAATTCCTGCTTGTATCTCGGAAATAATCGATAGGATCCCTTTGGTTCCATAATATTTTTTATACAAAATGTCCAATATAAACAAATATTGTTAGTTCACTGATTAGGTAATAATTTCAGGCAAAGTGGTTGGATAAATAACCCCAAAAAGAAGCTGAAATTATGATTTAATCCCGATAATGAACCAATGATATTATTAAAAATTGAAAGCACTCACCTATGATTACACTGCTGACATGCGAAGCATTCTAAATGATACACATTACTTCTAGCCCGCATAACCATTTCGAACGCAGGTATAACTTTCGAACAGGCGGCACAGTAACCGGTATTACCGAAAAGTCTTAAATAATCTCTTTTGCACAAAATTAAATTGGCTTTAGTATACAAGGTTGAACCGACCTCGCCAAGTCTACAATCACAACATCCACATTTCAGACAGTCTTCGTGCCAAAACATGTCGAGTGCTTTCAGTAAAAACCGTTCGGTGATTGGTTTAAGACATCCGGCACACTCTTGGGAGGTTTGTCCAGGTGTCGACTTGGTAGCCTCTGTCTTCGACACGTCCATCGTCATCATAAGGCCGTTAGGCCGAGACTTTACCTGAAACCAGAAAAAAAAACATCAATATTCTACTCAGTTACAGTATTAAAA